>JAGVVM010000127.1:0-22126 GCA_019149425.1 Psidium friedrichsthalianum
TTGTGGGTGGCGGCCTGATTTAGGTGGCAACAAAGGTTGATTGGAGGAGGGAATTCTTCAAACTAAACGGGTGGCTTTTAGGAGTCACGCGTATCGACCATTTGGTCCACGTGCTTATATTCCTAACTAGCCTTTCCCCTTTGGTTAGTCATCTCAGAGTGGCCAGCTCCAAGTGAGATTCATTTATAGCGCCTCCATGAAATAACCATTCTGTATTCAAATTCCAGAAAAAGGGATCGAAACTCAGGATGTCACAACTTTCTTTCAGAAGAAGAAACTTTTACCAAAGGAATTCTAATTTAGAAGCATTTCTGAAGCAGAATTCCATTTCCAGAAGTGTTACCATGTGCATCCTTAAGTACGAAGAATTCTCCTCCTCCTTAGTAGTCAACGCGCATAGCTGTGAGTGAGATTTTTGGATCACTGTGATCGATTATTTGCTTCCTTAGTAGGTGGTTTCTCTAGTTTAAGACTAAGGCATGGAAGCAATCGATTTTTTTCTATCTCCTACCTTTTTCCCACCTCTGTTGTCCTAAAATTAATGAAACTGTAAATGTTATGTTGCAACAGTAAGTGTTACTCCTTAGCAAGTTCGTTAGGTTAGACTTAACAATGGATGGGAGGGGGGCATGATAGTAATTTAGTAGGTGGACACTAGGATTTGTAATTAGATTGTATATATAATGTAAATAAATGCTTTTTTCTTTATGGACGATTGATGTTCGTTAAACTAGACTTAATATTAGATGAGAGGAGGGCATGATAGTAATTAAGAAGGCTGACACCAGAATTTCATTGCCCAAAAACTGAAAAAGGGGAAACGGAAGAGTAAATGGCACGAAAATATTTAGGGGAAGGAAAGTAAAATATTAAAGCAGAAGAACCAAAAGATCTGAGGAAGAGAAAGAGGAACATGTAAAGTTACAGGAATTCTGAGAACCGGGCCCCGGCACTGAGGAAGCAGGAAGAGGAAAAGGACCTTATCTCGTGCAAAATGTTAATGTCTCACGTGTTCAGCTCCAGAATTTCAGAATCTCAAAATTTATATCTAAATTTAAATCAAATTAATTTTTTAATCACAAAAATGTATTCAAAATTAATTTTCTGACTACTAAAAATCTCAAATTTTTACAGTAACAAATTTACTCTCATTAATTTTTTTTAAAATTAGGTTAATATTGCAAAAAATCCAAAATTGATGTTCATATGAAAACTCTAAATTATAAATATATTAATTTGTAATTTTTTATGATATTTATTTTTATTTTTACTGTGAATAAGAATTTGGGAAACGAGGTCTCGGGGATGAGACCCATCGCTTTTCGAAGAGGGTCCCTCTGCCGCTGTCGTATCAGCCGTTGTCCACAAACCCCACCCACACATCTTTTTTTTTTTTTTTTGCACAGTGACATGACAGCTTTTGAACCTTCCCTTCACGAGGTTCTCTCTCTGCAAAAACGGAGTTGCTATTGGCCGCTACGTTCACCCGCGCCAACCCGTCCCCTCCCTCTTTCTCCCTCTATATCCTCAAGCGATTGATTGATTTGTGTCGAGTTATGCTGTTCTGTTCCATTTTCTCTGGTCATCCTTTTGCATTTCGATCCCATTTGAAATGATCGAGTTCGAGATGAAGATGTGCCTTTTCTTGTCTTGTCTCGCTTGGATCTTTGCTTTTCATCCACTCAGAAGAGAGAGAGAGGATCTTCTCATGAAACAAACCTCACACGCTCGCCGTCACGCCTTTCTCGGTCCTGATTCATGAGTAAAGAAATCGCTCCACCGCACGCAACGCCCAGAGAAAGCGCGCGAAAGTCATGGGCTCGCCCGCAGTTTCTAAGCCCTTCCCCTTCTGCGTTGTGTTTTTCTCCTTCTTCTTCCTCGCCTCGTCGTTGAATGTCGACGACCGCGACGACGATTACAGTGTCTCTCATTCCAATAATTCAGCGGCGATTCCAAGCCCTCCTCCTCCGCAACGGAATTTCTCTCCGTTCAAGCCGAGCGTCGCTGTGATAGTGGGCGTCCTTACCACCATGTTCTCCATCACCTTCCTCCTCCTCCTCTACGCCAAGCACTGCAACCGCGGCCGCGGCGGCGGAGGCGGAGGGTACCCCAGGAGCAATGTCGTCGCCGTGGCTTCGTCGTCGGCCGCGGCGGGGAGGAAGAACTCCGGCATCGACAGGTCGGTGATCGAGTCCCTGCCCGTCTTCAGATTCGGGTCCTTGCGAGGGCAGAAGGACGGTCTCGAGTGCGCCGTCTGCCTGACCCGGTTCGACCCAGCGGAGGCGCTGAAGCTGCTCCCCAAGTGCAAGCACGCCTTCCACGTCGAGTGCGTCGACACGTGGCTCGACGCCCACTCCACCTGCCCCCTCTGCCGCTACCGGGTCGACCCGGAGGACATCCTCCTGGTGGGGGAGCCCAACGCCTCACTCTGTTCGCCGGCGACGGGGCGGGACACTGCCGAGGACGACGAGGAGAAGCACAGCGTCGTCGTGGACATCGGCGAGGAGGAGGGCGACGACAACCCGCTGGAAACGCGGCGAGTCTCCGGCAGGCACTCCGATGTGGAGAGGGGCGGCAGGCAGAAGTGGCGCGGTGGCGATGCGGCGGCAGCGACGTTGAGGAGGTCCGTGGACAGCGTTCGCGGCGCGAGGAAGAAGAGCGAGGCAGTGGCCGTCGGATGCTTCGACCGAGGGCCGAGGAAAGACGCGCTGCTGTTGGCCGAAGACGAGAACGGAACCGCGGCCGTCGGCCAGAGGCCGAGCGCGGAGGAACGGAGGCGATTAGAGCACCGGATCATCGTCTCGGGCAAGCAAAACCATGAGAGGTGGAGCGACGTGCAGCCGTCGGATCTGCTGTATCTGCGGTCGGAGATGATAATAAGCGACAGCCGTAGCTTCCCGGGTGCGGCCCGCGGGTCGTCAGGGAAGCAGGAGGAGGAGGGTGGCAGTAGTGTAATTAATGGGAGAAGCGTGTCGGAAATCACGGGCATGAGCCGGTTCAGCAATAATGGGACTCACATTAACCACGAACGACAAAGACGACGACAGATGGAGACGGACACGGCCACGGGGCTCGCGTCGAGGTGGTTGGCTTGGATTTCTCAATCTCCAGCTGTGCGGTCGGGAGCCTAAAAATCATTTTCTTTCGGGAATTTAGTCACAGAGTCTATGGCACCAACCAGATTGAAGAGGGTCATTCGATTCGAAGAACGAAGATCCCGAGCCGGGCATGGGAAAATCGCTCCATGCATTTTAGTCACAATGAACAAGAGAGAAAAAAAAATTGCCAGTTCGATGGGTCCAACGGAAAATTCAACGGCTGAAAGAAATTATGGCACCGAAACGAGACCATTTAAAACATATGAATCGTCGCGGCCTTGGATCAGCATTCGTTGTTCGATGCCTTTCCTTTTTTCTTGTCTTGGATGTGTCTCGTTCTCTCACTCTCTCTGGAAGAGAAGGTACTGTGTCATCGGATCAGAGATTAGAAATGCAGCATACAGGTTGGCCTGGCATAAGATGAGTCCAGGTTGGGCGTCATCTTTTATTTTCTAATGAACTTTGCTGACCATACCAAAATTTGTCAGTTTAACACACTGTCTTTCTCTTACGTTACGTGTAATTTGTGCATTGGAAATAGATAAATAAATATTCTTTAATGGGTCTGATTAACTAGAGCCGAGCCCCGAATGGCATTCGTCAATGAGACTCCGATTTTTTGTTTTGATTACCAACCATTCAGATTAAGAAAAAGGAAAATGATTTATGATCCGACAAGTACCATCGGGACTTAGCTGGCATATCCCTAATTACACTTCTACCCTTTAACAGTTGCTCTGGAGTCGACCTCGCTTTGTCCTATTGTAGGCGGATCGACCAAATAAAAATATTTTGTTAATTAAGCATCATTTGTTTTGCGAAAAGCAACTTTTCGAAAAATGTTTTTTCGGCACTTGATTTGCAAAAAAATATGCTAATCTAAAAAAATATTTCTCATAAAAAAAATTTTAAAAGTGGAAAAATATTTTCCTTGTATTTCCTTCCTTTACTCTTTCACACTTTCTTCCTTTATAATTATTTTTCACTTTATTTTTTCAAAATTCGAAAATTTTATTTTTTTAGTTCTTATTTTTTCTCTTTTTCTTATTTTTTAATTTTTTTTCTTTTCTTTTCTTTTTTTTTCCTCTACTTCTTCCTCCTTCCTCTGCTTGCCAATCCTTCATTTGCTTGTTGCTCTTTCCTCCGCTGATCGCAGACATTGGCGATGATCGGGCGACTTGCCAGTAATTGGCCATGAAGACAAGTCACAAGCGAGATCGAGGCTCAACCGATCCCAATGATCTTAGGCTCACTCGAGGCTGGCAAGCTAGAGCCTCATCGAGCGAAAACTCACCATGTCATCGTCTATCTTTCAACTATCGTTGCCAGTGTGCGATCTCTCTTCCTCATCGGATGATGAGCTGTTGAACTTTGGAGTAAGCAAGTAAGCTCCTCTTCTTCCTCCTCATCCTTCCATTGTACAAACTGCTTCAATGGTGCGGCCTCTATTTGACTCATCAATGCGGAGAAGGATTCAATAAAAAAAAATGCACAAAATGAAAAAATAAAAAGATAAGATAAGAGAAAAAAATAAAGATAATTAATTAAAAAATGCCAAAAATGAAAGGAGAAAACAAAAAAAAATTATTAAAATAAGTTCATGGAGGAAAATCAAATCCGATTTTCCATACCAAATGACAAAAATATTTTCTGGATCTTTTTCACGTTTTATTTAAATACCAAAAAAATTGGTCATTTTTTTGCAAAGTAACTTTTCAGAAAATATTTTTTAAAATACTCATATTTTTCGCAAAACAAACGAAGCCTTGACGTGGAAATATACTTAGCAAGTTTATCTGAACTTGGATGAGAAATTGTCATTCCTATTACTACTAATTCACTCATTACTACATAACATTAATAAATACGTTGCCTTGGATACAATATTATTATATTTTGAGACATGAATTACATCACATGCAATAACGGACATGACCGCAACAGCAATTACGTGCATTTGCCAATACTTCTCACGATATAACTCCTCATGAAAATGTTGGGGGCAGACATTGCAATAACAGGTGATTGAGTTAGATGGGTCCCCAAGAAGTCTTAATTTACCATTTGGTCAAGTGCTTGACTATGAACATTGAGCTGACAAATCCATGTCTATTTATTTCATTTAGCCTTTAGTTTTAACGTTCCTTGAATTTACAGATTTGTATTACTTACGCTATTCTTGTAAGAATTGAAATTGAATTGAGACGTTAGAGTTGTATTCAAATCGAGCTGATTCACTATTATTTATTGGTCTAACCTTTTTTTTTTTCAAAGTAACGTTTCATTCATATCCGAAAATAAAACCAAGGGAAAATCTAAAAAAAAGAAAGACCCCAAGTTTATTCATTTTTTCAAATAAGGGCTTAAAGTGAATTTTATTCCAAAAAAGGGCCTGAAATATCATCATTGTTTCAAAGAAGGGCCTGAAATGGCTATAATTATCTCAAATAAGGGCTTCACCTTATCGGCAAGTTGACCGGCCAAATTTTTCGACCGATCAAGAGTATTTTGTCAAAAATGTAATTTTAACTTAATTTCATTAGTTAAATTAAATAAAAAATAAAAAATAAAAATCAAAAGAAAAAGAAGAAGAAGTAGAAAACACAAGCAAGAGGGGCTGCCCTCCCACCTATGGCCGTTGCCCCAACGCCGGTGGGGTGGTAGCCACTGCCATTGGGGTCGCATGGGGCCTTGGTGAGGGTCGGCAACATGTCGATTAGTAGGCCCTCACCCAATTCTGTTGGCAGTGGCCGTCGTCCCACTAACATTGGAGCGACGATCATAGGCAGGAGGGTAGACCCCTTCTGCTTGTGTTCTTTTTTCTTTTCTTTTTTTTCAGTTTTAGTTTTTTAAATTTTTTTTGAAAAACTTGAAAAAAGGAAAATTAAATAATAAAAAGTCAAATGACTAGAATGCCCCTATTAACTAGCGAGTCAAACCCTTTTTGAGACTAATAAGGTCACTTCAGGTTTTTATTTAAAACAATATCTACTTCAAACCCTTATTTGAGACAATGAAGGCACTTCATACCCTTATTTGAAATAAGGTCAACTTTAAGCTCTTATTTGAGCAAATGAAGCCACTTCATGCCCTTTTTTTGAAATTTTCCCAAAAAACAAAGTCAAACATCGCAATTCGGACTTTCATCCAAAAAAGAAATCGCAATTCGGACTGCTACAACTTCAAAATAAGACAAGTTCCAAATAAGAAGATAAATTATCAGAATAAAGATAGGGGTTACATACTCAAAAAATAAATGTATGCCTTCTTCAAATCAAAATCGGTGGCCACTCATCAAATCTGTCTTTAGTATTAAGTACATATTGAGATCTTCATCTGTTGCTATGACTTTACATTTTGAAAGTACGCGCCTAAGTTGAGCACCCCCAACACCATCGCTATGCAGAATAAAAAGGTTGAACGAGCGTAGATTCGATAATGATA
This sequence comes from Psidium friedrichsthalianum, assembly GCA_019149425.1. Taxonomy (NCBI): domain Eukaryota; kingdom Viridiplantae; phylum Streptophyta; class Magnoliopsida; order Myrtales; family Myrtaceae; genus Psidium; species Psidium friedrichsthalianum. The sequence goes on from JAGVVM010000127.1 coordinate 6,543, forward strand.
GTGAGACCTTAACAAAAACTCATCCGATATTTGAAATTGAACTTGTACACTACTGAAAATCAGGGAAGATAAATCCTGAAAACATAGCTAAAAAAAAAGGAGAAAAAACCTTCTAGATCTAGACTATATTAGGAGAAAAAGACTCCACAAATGGGAAAAAAGCAAGAAATAAAGAACTACAACAATTAACAAAGACAAGAAGGAAGGGGAAGGAGAGATCTAGCTCAAACCCTCTCCTCCATAGGGGTAGAATAAGGGAGTTGTCTAAGATGAGAAGGACAGAAGATGGAGGTGGCAGCTAGGGTTTTAGGGGAGAGGGAGAATGAGAATGTATTTGTCGAACTTGACTCAACACAAACATATAGAGCTTGATAGCCTGATTCAACCTTAATCAATCTTGACTTCTCGAACTCAAATATGACTTAGTTAATCTTCAATATGCTTGAGTTCAACTCGACTTGAATCAATTAGCTGATTTTTTTCTTTTTAAACTCAACTATAGCTTCGACTTGAGCTCAAGCCCAAGCTAAAGTTCTAATAGTATGAAAAAAGTGATACACAATATGACATCTATCTATTTATTATTATGAATGCAAAAATTACACACGTCGATTAGGCTAGGAATTACTCCAGACTAAGTAATTTCTAAATTATACTCAACTTGATTAGATATTTGAACTACTGAAAAAAGAATGTAACCAATTTCAACAAGAAAATTGTTTAAAAAGTCATGAACTTATTGTACGATGGTCGATGGCCAATTCATTTGTAAACCTTTTAATTATGCCAATTTAATCCTAAATCTTTTTATGATTTGTCAGTTTTGGCGAGAAATCTCTGACATTGCGGTCTAGTCAATGATGCTCATCAGTGCCAACCATCCTACATGATATTGGAGTTGGCGCTAATGTGGACAATATTTGTAATTTTTTTTTTTTTTATGAATTATTAGTATTATTTTCTTTTTCTTTTCTTTTTCTTCTTTCTTTTCTTTTCTTTTTTCCTTTGTAATTCTAGGTTGGTGACCTCGCTTGGTTTGGATGAGGGTCATGACCCTTGCTTGTTAGCCAGAAAGAGTTGCGACGCCTTCGCCTAGTCTAGGAGAGGGTCCAACGTCCTCGCCTGGATCTTGGCGAGGTCCAATGCCATTGTTGACCAATAGGTGAGTATCGCAGCCCTTGCCTAGATTTGGGGGAGGATCTGATGCCCTTGCTTTCAGGTGAGGTCGTCAACCATCACCTGTGCCCGGCAAGGGTCAGAGAAAAGAAGAAAAAGAAAAAAAAATATTAGAAAAATTGGAAGCTGAGTTAACAAAATTGCAAGTATTATTCACGTTAGCATCAATCATGCTCTATAGGATGATGGGGACTAATTAGACTGCCACGTCAATGATTTTCAGTCAAAATTGGCCGAATAGACTAAATTGGCAAATCGTAAAAAGATTTAAGACTACATTGATAGTCGGTAAAAAATGTAGAATTAAATTGATACAATTGAAAGATTTAATATTATATTGGCAAGTCGCAAAAAGGCTTCTGAATAAATTAATACAATTGAAAGATTTAGAACTGAGTTGATTACTATATAATAGGTTTACGATTTTTTAGGCAATTATTCCTAATTTCAATTGTTACTAAATGAGGTAGAGTTGCCCACGAGTATCTTAACTGGCTACGCTTCTAATTCATGCTTGTTTTACAGTCTTTTGTGGCTACAACAATGATTTTAATTGATTTTGCCTCAATTCCACATTGGAGCTTATTAGGAAGGGCAACGAATAATAGTTTCTTCTAGTTATACTTTGGTGCTAACATTTCCTCTTCTCGATCGGGCCAAAAACATGTTCTGAAGAATTTCAGACTTGCAAGGTGACATTAGGGGCACCCTTGTAATTTTGAGGTACACCTAGCTTAGTCGGACCGCGTATTCGGCACGCATTCGGGTCTCCGTGTCGTGGAAAGCGTAGTATTGGCGGGCATTGGAAATTGGAAAGGGAGAACGCAGCTCGATGAGGTTGTCGAGTGTTCAACTTTTACTTCTCAATTTTCAAGGCAGAGCAGTGTCCTCCTGTATTCATTAAGCGAAGGACGAGAACGTGGATGGTGACTTGGCTTGGCGGAGAAAGGATACATAAATTTGAAAACCAAGATAGCGACCCGAAATCCGGTTTTTGATTGGTCGGCGGCGACAGCCAGGCTTCGTTTATTTTATAAAAGATATTTTCAAAAAAATATTCAAAATTTTCGTATTTAGTTCATAAAAAATAAATTAATAAAAATATATCTTTCTTAATAAAAAAATGACTTCAAAAGTAAAAAAATGACATTCTTTTTTGAAAAGAGGAAATTTTTTCCCCCATCTTTCCCATCCATATACTTCTCCACATTCCTTTTATATGTATATTTTTTCTTTCTTTTTTATTTTATTTCTTCTTCTTTTTTCCTTTTTTCTTAGCCAATTGTCGGCCAAGACATGGGCACCCCTATGGCTACCACTGCAGTGGATGAAGAAGGAAAAAGAAAAAGAAAGAACAAAAAATTCAACATTTTACAGCAATTTGTTTGTGTTAACACTGGTTGTATCACGTAAGACGGCTGACGTATCAGTAATTTTCGCTAAATGTTGTCCAAAATAGATTTTCCTCACCAAATAGTATAAAATATTTTCATATTCATTTTCATGTCTCAACTAAACACCGAAAAATATGGTCATTTTATTGGAAAACAACTTTCAAAAAATATTTTCTGCGAAATTAACGGAGCCCAAAATGTTAATATTACTAAATTAGAACTCGTGTCGTTGCACTAGATACTAAAATGGCAAAATGATGCAAATAGTCCATAAACTTTAAACCATATGCAATGTAGTCTTCGAATATTTAGTTTGACCAATATGGTCTCTGAACTTTAGCTCAATGTGTAATGTGATCCATGTAGTTCGACCAATTTTGTCTCTGAACTTGAATAAATGGAAGAACTACATTGAAAAAAAGGAAAAAATGACATTTTTGGTGTTAAAAGTTATGTACAGAGATTACTTTGAAGCCAAAAATTTTGCCGGATTACTTTAATGCCAAGTTAGAGACAAAAGAATTATTTTGATGCCTATTTCGACCAAAAGTATCACGTGTAATTAATAAATAATTTTTAATGTAAAATGGCATTAAAAAAAATCCACATAGACTTTTGCACTTTAAAATAAATCAATTTCAAATTTAAAAATTAGGTAAAATGTAAATTCATTTTAAATAAAATTTTTATTAAAAATAAAATTAAAGTAGGCTTCAAAATTTAACAAAAAACCTTAAAAAAAAAATCAAAATCCGATGGCAAGGGCTTGCGAGGGCTTTTAAGCCCTCATTGCCGCTGCCTCTATCGTCGCCAATTTTGGCTAGGGGTCATTGTCGATCACAGGTGATGGCTGCCACTAGAAGCGATGGTGTGTGTGCATGTGTGTGGGGGGGGGGGGGGGGAGGGGGGAGGGGGCAGCCCTTAGCTAAACTTGGCTAGTGGCGGGCCTCGCCTGACATATTGAGGGTGTTTGTGTCTGTCCCGCCCAATTCAAGGACACTGAGCAATCCAAACTCACAGATGAGGTGATTGCTCAGTGTACGTTTGACATTCGAAACCGGAATGTTGCTTATCGGAGGGCTTGGGCCATCATATTCTTCTCTCTTGATCATATCCTTTGTCCACAGTTTGCTCACATCACGGGTGTGAAGAATCTCTAGAATCAACTTGCATACATGTTTATTTAGACTAGCTCTATACGTGTCCACCAATTACATCAAAATATTGCTATTATTACTCAGGGTGCTCAATCAATACATTAGTTTTATAATTATTTGAAGTTGCTTTAGAGTCAGCTTAACGTTCGATCTCCCACTTTATGTTCCACATGTTCTAGTTGCACTACATTTCAGTCTTCTTGGCTACAAACTCAAGATCGCCTAGGGCACTGTGATTTTCTTATGAAGCTCTAACTTGCTTTTGAGGTTGTTTTTATGTTGACACATGATTTTTGGTCTTTTTATGTTAGAAAATTCATAGAAAATGCATAAAAATTTATAAAATTAGAAAATCAACTTTGAAAGCCTTTTCCAACCCCAAGTAACCATTTTTGAACTAAAAATAATTTTTTAAATATTTTTAGCATTTTAGCATTTTATTTTAGAAAAATATTAGAAAATAAATAAAAAATTCATAAAATTGAAAAATAAAATTTGGAAGCCTTGGCCAAGACATGTAATCATTTTTGAACAAAAATGATTTTTCATATTTTTCACATTTTTAATATTTTCAGAAAATAGAAAAATACTTAAAAATTCACAAAAAATAGCATTTGTGGCCACAAAAAATTAAAAAAAGCCAATAATTTTAGTTTAATTTCCTTTTCATATTAGTTAAATAAAATTAAAAAAAATTGATTCGGGATTATAGGCTCTTAATTGAACCTATTCCCGAATTAATTTCCAAAAATCCCAGAAATTACATTTTAGCCCTTTAAAATTTCCATTTTTACATTTTTAGAGTCATGAAAGTCCCCTCTATTTTTCAAAATTATATTTTAGTCCAAAAAGTTCAAGGAATTTTCAGAATTCATGGAAAAGGACTAAACTGCATAAAAAGAAATTGCAATTTAGTGCATGATTTCGATAAATTGCAATTAAAACTTTTTCAGGAACAAAAATGAAAATATAAACATGTCACCCTATAGTTTTTGACCCCCAAACCCATTCCTGACAATGATTTGATCTAATTCAGCCGTTTAGGATTTGGATTTGCCAAATTGGGTTATCGGGTCAAAAACCAAAATTTAGGTTTTTTATGCAATTTTGAGCATATTTTTCACAAAAAAAATGCATCTTTAGATGGAATCAATGTCAATGAACCTAATTTTGCAATTTAATTCAAGAAAATTTGAATTTTTACAGGTTCATTTGGACGAATCGAGCGAGTCGGGTTGGACAAGATTTGACCAACAACTCAACTGCACCTCTTCTTCCTCAGAACCTGTAAATGCTTGCGCGCGAAGGAGAGCCAAAAATCACTCCATTTTCACGCTAGATTTGTGCACGTCGGAGTTTCAATGAGTTAGCTGAATTGTGCTCAGCGACAACGTGCCAAATGGCACGTGGTTTCATCACTGGACACGTGACCTTAAGTTGGTAACACACCCCCCCCCCCTCCCCGTGCCAAAATTTTCAGATTGGGGGATATACAAATCTCACACATTTTGTTGGATAGAAGAGTATCACATTCGGTTAAAGAACTTCACAACAAACTAGAGATAGAGAGAGGGGAGAAAAGCTCCAAAAGAGCTCGGTGATCGCCATTGGAGGAGTTTTGGCCGAGAACCTTCAGGAGCCTTGTTGAAGCATTTCATGTAGAATCAAGCTCGGAGACTGGCCTTCTAGGCATCTTGAAGTTCTATAGAACTAGTAGAACCTTGCTAATTTTCATTTCATCACCTCACCAGGTACGTGCCATAGTTGAAGCTCGAGCTCGGTTTTAATGGCGGATTTTCCACTCGGCCATGTTTCTTCGGTTTTTTTGCTTAAGTCGTGTTTATAGCAAGCTCTAAGCTTGATTATATCTTTGTTTTGCATTGGTTTCATGTAAAATCCCATGGCCGATCTTCGAGCACTCGTTGGGTCATTGTTAGTTCGCGAGCTCTATCTACGCAAAATTGAACCCTATCAGACCTTAGATGCTTCTTGATTGACCTGCTTGCAATTTTAATGTAGAAAATCGGATGCTTGAGTTCGTCAGAAATTTGAGTTTGGCTGAGATTGTTTAGACTTGTTTTAGGTTGATTTGAGGCCAAAAATTGATATATGTCAGCCATAGGATGTTATGGATTGGCTTAAGTTCGAAATCGGAGGGTTTGGTGGGCATTTTGATCGCGATTTGGCTTCTCCAGCGGGAATCTGGTATCTTTGGCTGGATTTTTGGCACGCTGGTTGTCTTCTTTGGCACGCTAGTTGACTAGCCAATGATTGTTGACCAGTCAATGTCCAGGTGGTGCTGATTTAGCGTTACGTGGTAGCCACGTCGATGTCGAAGGTTGTCATTCACTTTTTAGTTTCTAAAAAAAATTAAAAAAATCATTTTTTTATAATGGATTTTTAAAAAAATAATAAAAATCGATTGGATGGCCGTGTTTTTTCATTTTTGAAATTAAAAAATCATTTTCATATTTATAAATCATTTTTTTCAAAAATAAAAATTCATTTTTTGATTTGGCGGCCGAGACTGTGCCACATGTCTCCTATGTGGTCCTAAGATTAGACTTGGGAGGGAAAATATTAGAAATTCAATAAAAAAGACAAAAAAAATTTGAAAAATAATAAAAAACGTAATATTGCATATTTTTTAGACCCGATTTAAACCCACATGGATTTAGGCCGAGTCTTCGGGTTTGTGCGCTGGATTAACATGACCCAGTCTGAAAAAATTGAAAAAAATTTTAAAAAAAAAAATCCAAAAAAGGGAAATTAATAAAAGAAATTCAGAAAATTCTAGAAAAATTCAGAAATTTGTCAAAAATCATGGAAGATAAGAAATGAGCACATTCAACTAGTTTGACCTATTTTTATAATTTTGGGTCCCCGAGTCTTAAAAATAATCACTTTTCCTCTAGTCAATTTGACCCAAACTTTTCCAAACTATCCTTGAACCTTTTTGGTGTATTCTCTAAGCCCTTAGAGCTCTATCAGGCTTACCATATAGCCATTTGAGTCTTGATTTGATATGATTTTTTGCATGTTTTGGTTACTTGATTACGTACTTTTGATTACTGATTGTCTCTAAGAAGATAGACATTCCCCCACATGCATGAACCTTTTAGACTTTAGGACTTACCTCACCAAAAAAAAAATGCATGAAATCTATAGGTTAGAAAATCGCTCAACTTAGGTACCGAAAGGGCGTTGACCGAAAAGTCAACGTAACTAAGTCCTCGAACCCGCTTCTCTAGTTTTCACAAAACCGAATGGTCTCTCCCAACAGCGTGGTAGGGTTCCTGATCTACACTCCAAAAAAAGATTGCTGGCGACTTCGATGACATATATACTGATCATATGTCACTTGACCACACTAAGGTCAATCTCGATTTAAAATTCTTGCCTGAAGCATTTTGATATGCACTTGGGAGGACTTGCACCTTCGATCGATCTCGTATCCGCTATATCAAGCGAGTGAGATCTCGAAGGTAATCCATTAGCTCTCTCGAGATTGTTAAAAAATCTTGGGAGGATCGCGATAGACTGGTGACTCTACTAGGAGCTTGGTTTGTAAACTTTTTAGAGAACCTGATCCAATTAAAAAGTTGAGTATTTTTTGACATTTTTTTTGTAGATGCTCTTGAAGGTGAGGTAAGTCACATAATCAAATGTGTTAAATGTTTTTACAGATGAGAGTTATAAGGGGTGGAGTGTGTGCTGACAGGTTTTATGCAAGTTTGAAGTTTGGGGTGGTTGTTTATTTCTCGCAATTTTGAAACACTCTTTTTATATCAAATGTTGTGCTTGATCTTGCACATTCTGAGAATTACAACACCCATACACACAAATGCTTAAACTCAAGCTGCAAAACATTTTTCTAGGTCGCCATAGATAGAGATTGACATGCAAAACTCTAGTGTTTGATTGTGGGTAGGTTGACCATATTCGATCTCGCTTACTATCTGAATCGATGATTCTTCCCACTTGATGTTTGATTGCGCTTGTAGGCAAAATTATCGAGTCAGATAGTGAGAGCCTTTTTAGGTCCATACCTTATCCCTTTTTGATTTTTTAGAGTCAAATCCCAATTTGTCTCACGCGCATGTGAAATAGATGGTATACCTAAAATCAAAAACACAAAAAAGGGCCTGGTTGATAAGATCTTCATACCTTAAAACTTGTAATTCATTTCTCATATATTCTAAACTGTGCATACAAGCATATCATAGCATCATTTTAAAAATTATTCAAGTGATTGATTTGAAAGCTATTTCAAGGAAGAAGGATGATGTCCTCAAATCAGTTCGTAGTTCCTGAGGTGTTTGTATGGGAACGAAGGAGTGTTCAACGCTATGACACCATTGATATCGAGTCATTTGGAGCTTTTTGATTCACTCATGGAAGACAGCTCACTATGCACAATCTACTCCACTCTAGAGATTCTCATGTCGCGATATACTTGACTGGGATAGAGATGGACCGTGAAGTCAAAGAGTGGATCAAGATTCAAGAAGTAAAGAAGTGTCATTGCATTGAGAGAGCAAAGACAAGAGCTTGGCATCCCATTGTGATAAAGAAGCCATGTACCACAAGGGCGGTACTTAGAGGATCATTGTTCAAGAAGTTCAAATAGCCTATTGTAGGGAAGCATGAATGCAAAGTTTACAAGCGAACTCCACTATCTACCCACCCTCAGATGAAAGGATTACATCAAAGAAGTTGATTACATTATCCAAATATGACCTATTGGCGATGTCACACGGCAATTCTGAGATGGACGGATACATGTGCTAGCTTGAAGGAGCTTGATTGAAATCAGATGACTTTTGACCTGATCTATGGCATCTTTAGTTTTTATCACATCCATTTGTCTTAGATTTCATTTCGAACATTAGATATTGAATTTTTCCTATGGGAATTCTTTCTATCTCATCCCTTTAGATCTGGTTGTATTAGAGGTCTTGTGAGCTATATTTGCATTATTTGGACTTATCTAGAGATTTTAGTAGATAGATGTGATAGTGGCTTTCAATCTAATTATTTGAGAGATCCTAATCAATTGTATAATTTCTTTAAGAGAATCTGGTTTAAAACTTTCTATTCGACCTCTTTTGGTCAAATAAGGGCATTTAACCCTTGTTTTACCAAAATAAAATATGAAATTGAATTACTTCATTTTCGTTATATTTACATTAGATCCCCATTCATATTGCATTATAATTCGTGGTAATTAATTTTAGCATGCTTTCTCACGCATTCAAAATAGATGGGGACGCTGGGTATCAAGATCATTCCGATCCCACAAAAGGAATTCTCAGCATGGTGGAGCCGCCTCAGTTCAAACAACCAAGCATATATTAAGGAGCGTCTAGGATGGTTAGTAGAGCTTGTCAAAATAGATTTCATTTTCGAACATTAGATATTGAATTTCCCTATGGGAATTCTTTCTATCTCATCCCTTTAGATCTGGTTGTATTAGAGGTCTTATGAGCTATATCTGCACTATTTGGACTTCTCTAAAGATTTTAGTAGATAGATATGATAGTGGCTTTCAATCTAATCATTTGAGAGATCCTAATCAATTGTATAATTCCTTTAAGAGAAATCTATTTTAAAACTCTCTATTCGACCTCTTTTGGTCAAATAAGGGCATTTAACCCTTGTTTCACCAAAAGAAAATATAAAATTGAATTAGTTCATTTTCATTACATTTACATTAGATCCCCATTCATATTGCATTATAATTTGTGGTAATTAATTTTAGCATGCTTTCTCACGCATTCAAAATAGAGGGGACATTGGGTATCAAGATCATTCCGATCCCATAAAAAGAATTCTCAGCATGGTGGAGCCGCCTCAGTTCAAACAACCAAGCATATATTAGGGAGCGTCTGGGATGGTTAATAGAGCTTGTCAAAATAGATTATCAATCGCTCTCATCCAAGCTTTGGTGAGGTTTTGAGATCCAGAGAGTTTGACTTTCGACTTCTGAGGTATGGAGATCACACCTACCTTGGACGAATATGCCACCATTGTCAGGATAGATTTTGATGAGCATTTTATGCAACCACTTTTGGGAAAGGATTTCACCCAAGCCTTATCAAAATTTCTCCGTTTTAAAACTTCTAAAATAGAGAAGATCTTCAAGTCCAGTTTTGGTAGATTCACCCTTTCAATCATTTATAACAACTACTCATCCCTTCCAATTGATACTGGTTGTAGGTTAGGTAGAGTATTCATTCTAACTTTCTTTGCATTCGTCCTATTCCCTACCTTTAGAACCATATTTGATTTGGTTCATTTCGCTCGGCAAGCACGTTATCATTGGAATTATTCTTACATAATTTTAGTCGAAACCTTCCTTTATCTAAGCCATTTTCGATCCACCCAAAAGGGAACCTTCCAAGCTTCCAATGGGCATTTGCATATGTGGTTTGTTTTGCACATTAAAACTTTCAATCTCCGTGTCGGGTTCTTTGAAATCAGCCCATACATCCATGCACTTGGATCCTTCTTAAAATGTCAATCCTCTATCCCAAAATTATCTTTCAAAAATGGATTGAGTTACTTGAAGACTTGAAGCCAAAAAAATTGTGATGGTGTTTAAACTTGCCAAGGATATTAGAGGCTTGCATTATAGGGATTGATGGAAATCCCATCCCACTGCTGGGTTGCACATATGAAATTGCATATTATCTAATTAGAGTGGTAAAGCAGTTTGGAGTGCTATAAGAAGTCCCGCCGGCATTATGTCTTGGGATTTTCGCCTTTAATTTACCACAAGGTGAGCTCACCAAGGAGGCTAAGACATTTTACTTGTCATGCCCCAAACTCTACGGGCTCGCGACATCCCACCAAATCTGTTTGCGTCCGCCTGGCCCATGAATCTACGACGGCCCAGGAAAACTCGTCGCGGCCAGACGACGCTTCGGAAACGAAACTCACCAGCCTGCGGAAGCTATTCACCAATCCCATATATGCATGCATACGATAATGGGGTAGAAGGGAATAAAGAAGGCGGTCGGTATTAATAGCTCAACATAACATACACACATATATATATATATATATCAGAGTGTCAAGTACAGACCACCAGAAGAGGACATCAAAATACTACTCCAAAAATCCTCACTCAGTCAGACCACTCCACCTAGGGTTTACCATCTAGTCCTCGTCAATCTTGCTCCAGTCAGACTGCTAGGGGAGCTCCTCTGGGTCCTCCATTTCCAATGGGGAGGGAGGCTCGATATACATTGGATCGCCCTCGGCATGGCCGTCAATCTCCATCTGTCCGGGCGACGGCAGCTGCTCCAGTGGCTCGGGGTCGAGTACCTCTCCCTCATAGGCAGCAGGTTGGAAAAGCATAGGGTCTTCCTCCTCTGCGATCAGGACATCATCAGGGTGCACGGGTCCTACGAAGATCTGGTCTCTCCCTACTATCCATGCCTCGTACCTATGTGGGACTAAGAGGGGACTACCATGATTTACCCATATAGTGGTCAGCTGTCGGTACCAAGGGTTCCATCCTCCTCAACGTAGCGGCCTATCTCGATCTCCACCTTCACTAGGAGTCCAAAAAGTATTGGAGGTACGTCCATCACTGCGGTTGGGGGTCTGAAATATTGGCAACCAACGCTAGTGAGTCGAAGACTCAATAAACTCGCCACTAATCCTAACGTAGGATAAAGAATATTCATCGGTTCGGCCCTAACCTGTAACTCTAGGGTTAGTCGGCACTCCCTAAATCGGCTCTCTCAACAATGATATAAATAGGGTACAATGAACGTGGCCCAATTTAACTTAGCAATTCATGCATAGCCCCAGAATAAATTCCACATGCCAAAATGTATGAACGAAACATGCCATGTTTAAAAACTCAGTATTCGATGCTCGATGCTTGGTATCAGAATACCACTCGACCCGCGTAAAAACGCATCAGGTTCGGCCCGCATATCGTACGCCTTAGGCCTGTGCCCCAACCCACGTGTGGAATGCCTCAGGTTGGCACGCTTATCACTCCAGCTACCCCGTGCCGTGCACGTCCAGGCGCACCGTGCCTCGACCCGTGTCATATAAACACCTCAGGTCGGCACGCTTATCCCTCCAACTTCCTCGCGTAAACACGCCTCAGGGCCATCCTCACCCTTATCTCGCCGATGCAGGAATGCATGCCATGTTCACAACCAAATCAATGCACGTCACATATGCCACATGGCCCATATTTTCATGTGCAACAAATGGACAACTCATATCACAGGCATCGAGCATAATTTCCAGATGAACCATTCAACGTACGTGCATAGCATGGCATGTCACAAATTATTTGCAAAACATATTCATCAAGGCATATGTTCAATTAATTACTAGCAAGGTATCCAACGTAGACAACCTAGCCTTCTCGGCTCAAGTTCCTCTCAAGTCCACTTTAGGCCCATCATTCACTCATGGCCTACTAACCCTACTAGGGCTCCCAAATTTCCTTTTAGTTCCTCCATGGACTGAGTTCTACGTTCCTTAAATCAAGATCAACTTGGCTCGCTCGATTCCACACGTTAAGCCCTTCGGGCCCATTTGTCCAATTCGGCCCATAATCCCTATTCCTTCATTCGCGGCCCGTTGCCTCACATTTGGGCTCACAAACCCACTCACATCAACCCATGGTTAGGTCTCTAAGCCCATTAAATCAAGCCCAATTCATCACGCATGAAACCACACCTTAAGTCCATTGGATCACACTAGCCCAAATTAAACCCGAATTGACTCTCGGTCCACAACCACAATTGGGCTCACAAATTTCCACTCAAATCATTCTTGGGACAGCCCACTAAGCCCAATGAACCAAGCCCAAGCCTCTACACAAGAAATTGCACCTTAAGCCATTTGATTAAGCTAGTCCATTGAAGCCCGAATTGACTCGCGGCCCATGAATAACACTTGGGTCCATCAAATACTAATTTAGACTCAATCTAAACCATCTCAATGGGCCCTAGAGGTTCACGCCTAAGCCCATTATCAAGACAATCCAATTTAGGCCCATTAAGACCTTTTAGGCCCAATTCGATCTACGACCCATTAACGCACTTGGCCCTTCTAATTTCTTACATAAAATCCACCATAAATCAGCCCATTAACCTCAAGTGTCACGTCCAAGCCCATTGCCATAGCCCATCTACAACTCATTCAAGCCTACCCACAGATTTCTAAGCCTGCGAGTTGACCCAATCTCCCTCGTGCCCGAATCGGCCTAATCGTTCTATGCGATTTCTATGTTTTCTAGTCGATTTACGTGCACCCAACAAGCTATCAACCAAACTAATCATACATACATTATTCCTAAACTAAGATTAGAGGTTTGCTTACTTGGACAGTGGCTGGAACGACGACGGAGACGGCGAGGTCTAAAATGGCCGAATAGGAGTCTACGGCCCAAGAGAGGAGCACGGCAATCTTGGGGGCTGAGAAAAGGCTAAACCGGGGCCATAACAAGCTAGAAAATAAGGACATGACATGGGTATGAGCTCCTTAGGTCCCCAAGGTCAGATTATGACCACAAAATGCAAGACACGAAACTGCCCTAGAAAAACAGTTTCGTCGACCGAAATGGAAACGCACGAATGGAAGCCCAAATGATATTGGATCGGAGTGAAACAAAGTTCTATGAACTCATCTTGGATAGATCTATGACATATCCAAAAATCACGGAGATCCAACGGTTGGATTTTCGCCGGCGGCCGTTCGAAGTTGGGGTTGCTGCAGGGAAGTTCGCCCAGCACAGGGTCACGGTTTGGCCTGATTTCGACGGGGTTCCCGGCCAGATCTTTGGAAGACGCTTGCAGATCTTCGAAGCCCTTTGTCTTACGGTCGTGTAGGAGAAAACGGGGAGTCGTTTGGACTCTGGACGACCCCGAACGAGCCATTTTCGTCCGGGTGCGTGCTGCAGGCCGAGAAGACGCGAGAGGGAGAGGGAGCTTCGGGAGGGAGAGAGGGAGAGAGGTCTTGGCCGAAAATTTGGAGAGGGAATGAGGGAGGAGAGAGAAGGTGAGAGATTATAATGTACAAAGAGACAAAATTTGAAATAAAGTGGGGTTAGGTAATGGGGTTTTAAATGGGTTGATGGACATCTTGATGGACATGATGGTTGATTGATTTCATTGGAATTTATGTGACTTGACCTTTGATAGATTGATTTGACATTGATTGATTGATGGATTTGACTTCGATTGATGTGACTTTGCCTCGGGATGCGTGTAAAATGCACCGATCGGGTCCCGAGCGCGAACGAATTTCAGATTGGAATTGGCACTGCTCTCACTCGTTCATTCTCAAATAATTCTAATTATTCTAATTCTAAGGACTGAGCATTGACCGGGGGCATTTCGGTAATTTTCTACTCCCGTCTTGCTTCGCGACGTTCACCGGCTGTCTGCCCGACTGGCGACGCTTCTACAGTCAAAATCCAATTCTCCATTGTAACTATCATAAAAATTCGATTGTCCAAGATCGGAATTCATTTTGTGGCCAAATCCATTAAATTACGACTCTTTCGAAATCTCAGACCAACAGGCGGCTGTTTAGGAGTTACGCGTATTGACCTATTAGGTCCACGTACTTTAAGGTCCTAGATAGCCTTTTCCCTTCGGTTAGTCATCTCGAGTTGATCAGACTCGAGTGAGGTTTAATTAGAGCGTATTAATGAAATATATCCATTTTATTTATAAATTTCGAAAATGGGTCGAAAATCCAGAATGTCACAATTCTTCCCTCCTTAAAAAGTTTCGTCCTCGAAACTTGCCTTTTACCTCTTTTCCCCTCAATGTAACCATCTCACGTTCGCTACCTCCTTCGGCTATGTGGCCTAATTACGCTTTCGCTGCGCACTTTGATCCCTCGTCTTTCTTTCTCACTACATTCCGCGATCTTAACTGTTCAAATGAACTCTCACCGGCTCGAATACTTATAGGTCTATTTATCAAGGTCAACCTATAATTTCTGAACATTTTCTTATGGACAAGGCTAATCCATTCTCACTCTTGCCTATCTATACAGCCTCCTTTAGAGCCATTGAATCCATCTCATTTCTCTAAGCAGAGCGTCCCCCTTATATCTTAGGATGTGATACAACTCAACTCTTTTTCACGATACCGTCTCTAGATGCCATGCCTGAGATTTCGTTGGTTATGGTCTGTTAAATTCAAGCACATTTCATACCTCCACCACGATGCTATCGAATCGCTGGCCGACTAGTTCGTGTGGGTCTCATTTCAAAACCACCCTGATCACATAACAGTGGTCCTCACGATCTCATCGGAGGCACAAAACAAAACCATTCAACCTTCACCAACTTCTCCAAGGCACTTTGGCACTTCTTGATAGGGCATCTTACTCAACAACTCCTAAGGAACGCTTAGGGTTTATCTTCTCTCCACTTTTCCCAAATGATTATTTTCGTCTCATGGCACTACCCAAACAGCTTGGCTAAGAGTGTTATCTTTTCTCCATAGACTTATTCCTTTCCACGCTGCATGTGTACCAATTCTCCAACATACGAGACTTCACCATAAATTTTCACAACTTTATGGTTGAGTATATACAAAGGTTCATACTTCCTTAACTAGAGCGCCAGAACAGTGATGGAAATTTTGGGCTTAACCTCCACTTCATTCCAAGCTATGACGAGCTTCGCACTGATGACACCTTATGAAAAATATCACCTCATATTTAAGATTTCGAGGGTTTGCGCTACCTAGCCATTTAACATCCTTGGCAACTTTGAACAGTCCTTAGTCTTTCTCCAATCACTTGATTGTACCAAACAGCTGTTAGACTAACCTCGAGTCCACTATACTTCTTTTACCAATCC
>JAGVVM010000128.1:0-12247 GCA_019149425.1 Psidium friedrichsthalianum
ATTACAACTCTTGTAATGTGTGGGTATAAGGATAATAAAGATATCTGACAACGTTGGGATGATATCAAGATGTATATGCAAAGAGCAAATCGTAGGGAGAGGAAGAAGAAGAACCCATAAATTTTGCCAACCTAGCATCACTTCAATTTTGGTGGCTTCAAATAAAGCCTTCCACATATCCAACTCAAACTCATATTGATTTTTTTACCAAAATACGTAAAGAGCACTTCTCCATACTTCTGAGTTTTCACATCATCCATGAAAGATGCGAACAGATTCATCCATACTTTCCCATTTACGTGTCCCTCAAAAGTAGCATAGACAAACTTCTATTCTTTTTGATTTGGCTGATCTTCATAGGTGTTCTTCTTCAAGCATCTAGATTGACGATTGGAATGTAAAGAAGAATTGACATGGGGTTATTCCTAGAACGGATGTCGCGACCTCAAAATCAGAAAGTTTTATTCTTTAGGCTTAATATGGGGTTACAAGATTAATTGAATTAGATTTAGTACTCAGCCTTCAGTTCAGGCTCTCCCAAGCTCTACGCCAATCGTAACTTAGTTCAATGTTTTACAACATGTTGAAGAATTTTATTACTTGAGTTGCTACTGAATCATTTTTTCGGTAGATTGATAGATACCTAAATAAATATTGGTTAGAAATTCTTGTATTTCTACGGACACCAGAGATTGAGTGAGTTCGGAGACTTGGTTCGATAATATTCTCTGTCAACGCCGCTTATCGGTATTACATTTCATGAAATGTTTATCGTAGGATAATTCTGATAAAGTGTCTAAGATTAAAATACAATGGTGATTTTTTGTTTGGGTTTTTATATTTTTACTAATTTTATAATTTTATAATTTCTAATTTATACTTTTTTGTAAATAATTTCTTTTTGTGAAATTTATGGCAAAATGAATGAAATGGTTGTGTAGTATTATCTGCAATAAATATTTCAGGTTTTAAATTTTGAATTATCCGAAAAAATTTTAAGTCAAATCTCTTAAAACCTATAGGTCTATCATCTTTTGTTACAGAGATTGAAAATGGGGGTGATTTGTGAAAAAACGATTTTATTATCAAATAGGATTTCTCACGAGGACCCTAAATCTTCCTAAATCATACAGGACACCATATCCTACTATATCTTAAACAAAACATCTTCTGATATAATTTTGTGATTTTTTTTTGGGTTTTTATGATTCAAATTTCTAGTCGAAAATATCTTTCAAGATAATAACTGCTGGTTTCTCTTTCGAATTGTAAGCTTTCAATCTAAAGTCTGATAGATCGATCCTAAAAGTTTCAAAATACCAGCTAGAAAATAATTCTAGATATAAATCCTAATATATTAACTATTTCCATGTGTGCGGTTAGCGGATTAGAAAATTCCTACTCAATTACATTTTACATATTTTTGGATATCTTGATTTTAGGTTCAGGAAATTTTCAATATTCAGGAATATCACAAATCTACTCAAATATTCAAATTTGGATCCACATTCCCATTATAATCCAGAACATACTACAAGAATACCTTCGGATTTTTCAATTCGTCAAAATTAACTTGCAATCTTTCAATTCGAGCAATGACTGTGAAATTGCCAGTATAATCTTTGTGACTCCTGAAATTCGCCATCCAAAATCGTGTATAAAATTCAGATTTCATGGATTGAGATTTATTTTCAGACGCCAACATTTATTTAGTTAGAGCGTCTGTCTGAAGGTTGAATTCCGATGATCGTGCCAAAGAAAATTCCCGTTTGCGCCGATAATTTTCCACTCGCGTCGAACTTTCAATCAAGTCCAAATCCTCATCTTGCAAGCCTGAAGAATATTTCCATTCACCGTGCAAAAAATTTTCACCCTATCCCAAAATTTACTAATTGTGTCTTATTGTCAAATTCATGTACTACAAGACAAGGAATTTAAAGTTTAAGACCCCTTTCTTTGTCTCTTCTTCTCTTCTTTTTGCCGGTTAATCACCCCATGCGCCCTCTTAAATTTCCACTGCTGCTACTATCCAAAAACCTAGCTAGAACGTCTTCTTTGGTTAGACTTGCTGCTTGCTCTGGTCCACTATCTCGGCTGAGCCCATGTCCCATGTAAGTGAGACAATTTGATGATTAGAGGCCACTAACTCTTGTTGTTCATGGAGGAACTCTATTATAACAGACTTCTTTGACTTTCTTCTTCTGCTTCACTTCTTCTTTCTGGTTCTTCTTCTTGGTGAACGTCTGCTACTATGTTTTCCTCCATGCGTGCTGTTGCGTGATTTTCTTCTTCACGGCCGCTGGACTTTCAGCTGCTTGTTGGCTACGTCGTCCTCGTTTCTTCGTGCGACCACTGACTTCAATGGATCCCCATCTTCTGCAGCTGCTTGTGTCTCATTTTCTACTGCTATTTCTGCTCCTTTCTTCTTCTTTTCTTTTGTTGCGGTGAGCTGTTGGATTTTCTGTTGTAGTTTCTCTTCTTTCAGCTACTTGTTATCTTGCTGTTGCTTCATCTTTGTTGCTGCTGCCTCTGTCTCTACTGCTTTAGTCTTCTTCATCCTCGAGCTGCCGTTGCTGCATTTTCTTGCTCAGAAACTGCTGAGCTGTTGCCAAGTCTTCTCCATCTTCTGTTGCTACGTTTTTCTTCACCCGTGGCTGTGCTCGTTGCTGTTTTTTCCTACTCCTCTGGTTGCCATTGCTGCTGTCGCTCCTCCATCTTGGCAACTGGTTTGATCTGTCGCTGCCGCTACTTCTACTTGCTGCTGCAGCTACTTCTTCTTTCTTCTTTTGCTTCGGGGTCTCTCGCTGCTTTGGGGATTTGCTATCCCAATATTCATTCTCTCGATCGGCCTACTTCTAATTATTGCTCGGAGCTTGATCATCGCCCTTTTGCTCGCATCACCGCTTGCTCCAACTGCGACCGCCGTGAGCTCCAGCCACTCGCTCGAGCTTGTCGCCGCTCGTGGTCCGAGCTCATCGCCGCCCGTGCCCAAGCTTGTCGTCGCGTCGGCCGAGCCACCTTACTACCGTCGCTCGTCCAAGCTCATCGTTCAACCGAGCTGCCGATCATCCGCAGTCCCGCGGCTCGAATTAAGGTGAGTAATTTCTAAACTTGACTTAGAATGTCGGGTATGTTGGGAACTTGAACTAGGATAAATTTTATAATGAAAAATTTATTGCTCAAATGTCAAATGTCCAATTATTTGCTGCTGGCCATAAGGGTAATTGTATTTTTGTGGACTCTAAGACTTGTCATGTGTGTCGAATTTCTCGCTCCGTCGAGCCTAGATAACTTAGAATGGAAACTGGTTCCCAAAATGCGATTTTTCATGACGTACGATGCTTTGTTTTTATGTTCAATATATTTTGATGTGAAATGTGGGCCCATATGAAAGATTGTGAGGAAATTATGTGACAAATTGACTTGCATTAGTGTTTATGAGTTGAGTCAATTGAGGACTCTGGCTGCACATCATCGATCTACATACTGGCATGAGATATGTGTGTTTGGTGGACGTAGAACCTGCGGGATGCCCCGGCAGTGTCTAGGGAGTCATCGAGAAAGCATGGCAATAAGGAGGTGCCAATCGCCGTGCTATTAAGCCATGGTCATTGTACTTGCCCTCAACGTGCTCGGCACGGGGTACTGAAGTGACAAAAGTGCCAATTTCGGTGTGTTTAGACACGGGTTGAGGCACAAGCCTAAGACGTCTACGACGTGGCCGGGATCGAAGTGCTATTGGAGCTACCAGTGGATTCGTTCGAAGGTGCTATTTGAGCCACCAGGGGACCCCAGAGATCACTTAACATTTACATCTGCGTCTGTACGATCCAAATCATAATATGCATGTAACAGTTTATATTTTGGCATAAGCGTATGCTTCTTTCTAATGGAGTATAGAGGTGTGCTTGCTGAGTTTCGACTCACATTTTGTGGCTGATAGCCCTTTCAGGGTCCCGACCCTAGGCAGAATATTCCTTGAGTCCGCCCTGGGATCTCTTAGGAGATCGAGACAGAGATAGTTACGTATCCTACAGTGGACGGGGTTTTGTATGAGAGGTATAACTGTACTGTATGGGTCAATGAGAGATATGAAGTTTTGATCCCTCATAGATATAGAGGTGGATGAGTCGGAGGGGTCAGGAAGAGTAGTCAGGGTCCTTTGCAAAGTTTAGATGTCCTAGTCTTTTGGATGGGGCCGGACAGACCTGATGAATGCAGCTACTTTTCAGGTAAGGTCGTAGACCCTGAGCCGATGGATATTGCTGGACTCAGATGGGGATGTGTGATGGAGATTAGGGCGTCATGCACGTGTTGGCGGAGTAGGCGGATGGCGAGCCTAGATCTCCGATACCCAGAACTGATCCGAAGAGTGTCCTTGTTCAAGGACGAGTTAGTTCCCCGATGATGCATAGACGGGGATTAGTGGCTTTTTAGTTTGGCCTGTTCCCTTTTTTGATCTTGGTCAACTTATGTTTTTTGAGGTCCAGATGACAATCCCTCCCCAGATTATAACACCTTATTGTTATATGATTGCTTTGTAAATTCGACTTTCTCTATCTCTCTATCCTGTATGTGTTTTTGTTTGGGGTTGTTGCTTCCTGCTATTGCGATCTAGTAGCCATCGTTTTGGCCACGATGAGGTCCTGAGCCATCGTTAGTGTTGGTTAGGCAATGTTCGAATAGGGAGGAGCGGGATGTTGCGCGTCTGCTGGGTTCGGGGCTGACAATCTTTACGATATGCAATCAAATACCTCAAATCTCAGATTAAGCAAAATATCTAGATTTGCAGATTTTTTTTTCTTTTTTTTGAGGATTTTTTTTAGATATGCATCTTTCAATTTAGGCAACTGAATATTACATATTTTAAATTAATAACGCAATTCATCAGATATGCACTCAAGATCAAGTCACGCAATATTGGCAACACAATATTTAGAATTTCCAATTCAGAAAAATATACCCAAACCGACAAGATTACCTGTTCAAAATTTGATTGCGATGAAACTTTGACAATCAAGCTTGGCACTTTCTCGAACTGCGGACTCACTCGATGTCACTTGATATAAACCTAGATCACAAAATTTTCTCTCCGAATTTGATCTTGCGCGAAATTTGCAGATGATGCCCAAGGATTTGCAGTCATTCGAGGGAGCCACGCATAGGCTCGTGGAAGTCAACTTGGTATCAAAGCTTCTTGGGCAAGAAGTTTCGGGATGTGAACTGTAGCTTCAAAAGGGAAAATGCAAGCCAACAAGTATAGAAGTACAGTAGCAATGGAAGAGCAAAAAATCGCAACGACAAGGGACTGACTAGACTTGTAGCACCCAAAAGCCTTTGACTCACTCTCCCCCTTTTTTTTCTAAACTCCCTGATTCTTCTTTGGGAGGACTCTGCTTTTACGTCAAAGAAGAACCTCCCAAAGCTCACCTTTTTTTGACTTTTCTTCCCTATTTGCGTTCAAACTCTCTCTTCTCACCTTTTTGCTTTTTTTTTTCTTATGCTTTTCTCTGACTATCTATTTTCATGACCAGGCCCCCCAAGTCCCTCAAAAACTTCAAAACTCATGTCCCCTGTGTATGTCTCTCAAGAATGGTCACCGAGAGAGATTTCTCACTTTTATTTTTTTAGAGTTGTGTGTGGCCTCCTCTTTTATAAGCGAGTGAGTTAATCCCCCTCCCTTTGCTCAACAACTCAATTGATATTCTAAGATTTGCTCAACAAAAATCAACCGATATCGGTTAATATCCCATCCATTTCTCAATAAAAATCAACCGATATCTCTGCTTTTGCTCAATAAAATCAACTCAATCCCGAAATATGCAAATTACGTATATCAGTAAGGATTTTTGGAAAATGATTTATTATTATATTTTTTGGAAAAATTTTATTTTTTCATCCGCCGCCTGTCCAAATGCAAATGCATGAATGCGAAAGGTAAAACTATACTAAAACGCAGACCAGATGAAAAATGATTTTGTAGGGACTAAAGTTAGTCTCTAATTTTTCATGAAATAAATGATTAATAAGAAAAATCAAAATTTAGGTATTAACAAAGGATATTTGGTATCGTCCACTTGACCAATATATTGTATAAACCTGTCATACTATGATATGGACCAAAAGGTACTGAACTCAAAGAAGTACTAGGGGGGCCCAACCCCGAAAATTTGATGGAGAACTTGATGAACTAGTAGACATCTCCACAGACTACTAATCACTAGGAACTTAACCTGTATGTAATTAAATAACACACATCACTTTCTATATCACTTCTTCGAGTATCCACAAATCTCAGTATCCATACATGTCACTCCAAATTCGGAAATTGACATATCTCACTCCAAGTTTAGAACACCAAAAATTTGGAGACAACCAGATTACACAATTCTGGGATGTGTATTCTAAATGCACAAAAACACCACTTCTTCGAGACAACAAGCACTAAATTACACCACTACACCAAATTCCACAAGTGTCACTAATTACCCACAGCAATAGATTCACCTACAATACTTCTTCAAAACAACAGCACTAGATTTACCCAAAACGTACACATCACCTCTTCGTCACAGTTGTCACCAAATTACACGACTACCCAAAACAAATTCATTCACACCATTTGCAACAATCATCCCCACATCTACCCAAAACAAAGGACGATAGGAAATTCCACCAAAAGTTGAGCTGAGGTTGCCAAGCCTGTGAACATCGGATCTGGGGTTACCGACCTTGGGTGTCGTCGAGTGACGTCGGCCATGGGATCGTCGGCCCTAGATGTCGCATGATCTTGGGTCGCTGACATATCTAGGCTGAGCTGACGTTTACAGAGGCTAGTGGATGATAATGATTAGTGGTGGTGGCTGTAGGTTGTCGATGGTGAAGTTAATTCTAGGATTTAAGTTTTAATTTTAGACTCTGATAGCATGTTATCGATAAAAGAGAGATTATTTTATTTCTGATGTCAAAGCAAGTACTTATAGACTTGGGGCTAAGCCTAGTACAATTGCATATCTAATCCCAACTTGCTAACACTCTAAAATAATAAACCAAATAGAGACGTCCACACCAATATCTTTTAAAGTTCTCATTGTTTTACTACAGGGATTTTCATGGTCCTACACTACCAAAGCCTCTCAAGTCTTCTTGTTTAGCTACCAATTTTGATTCGGAGCATCCCTTCTTCATACGGATGACCACACGAAGTTATATCATCACCAACATATCTCATGTTCATTTAACAGTGTTCAGTATTGGCTATTCAAAACATACACGTGCAGAGTGTTCCGGTTGGATTTGCCAAGCAACATCTTTAGAAACACAAACAAATAGCGACTCTTTGGCATTCAGATAGATCGTGGCCAGTGAAGATCCTTGGCAGCCATTGACAGGCCACTGATAGTCCGCAAGAGAAACTCATCTGCACACATATCTCGAATGACGCACATATCCCGAATGTGCACATATCCCGAATGGCGCGTATATCCCGAATGGCGCACATAACCCGAATGGCCAAATACTATCTTTTCTCCTTGCCATCGTTCGGGATCTTCCAATGATTCCTTTTCTACGTATCATTCCTAAGATACCGAATCAAACTGTTATGTTTCGGTATCAACATATGCCCCCTTTTAAAAGAATTAAAAAGGTTTAATTCTTTTAAATTTCAATACTTACAGAGCACCTTCCCTCCCAAGCGGTGTCTTTTTCTATCCATCTTGAGGATCTGCTTTTTCAACTTCTTTTGTGAAACGGTGCTCTTTGAATCGTTCCTAAGATTTATTCTCTCAACCCCTTTTTGTATTAAACGACGCCTCTCGTGTCGTTTCCAAACTTACCTTTTCGACCCTTTCCACATCAGCTATAAAGTCATTTGTCCCCACACAATCAAATTTTTGTCTTCTTCTCATTACCTTTGCCTTCGCGCTCCCGTCTGGTTTGCTTCTTCCTCGAAAAGTTCTCTCCAAACCCTAGCGTTAATCCTTGCTCCTTCTAACAATGGCGTCCCAAGTTCCCTCTTTTTCTTCTACAGTGGCCCTTGAACGTTTCTTCGAGTTTGTGGAGTCAGCCGATTTGGACGGTCGTCATCACTTCTCCCTTCTGAACAATGACGGTACTGATTCTTTCGTCTTAGGTCCCACTATTTATAACCATTTTCTAGTTCCAAAGGTCTACTCTGAAGTTTTTCCTCGCCATGGAACCGAGATTCTTCCTATTCATCACACACCAGTTCAGTCCCACCACTGGACATCTCAGCCCTCTCGACTTAGGGCTTTTTTCCCATTTGACCAATCTGTTTACCAGTGGTATTCCCGCCTTCATGCTTCTAAGGCTCAACTCTGGGATGAGCTTCAAATCCATGATGCTCTTCGCCTTTCCTGTTTCGATTATCGTCTAAATTTTGAACTGATTGGTGCTCTTTCTAGTTTTTGGTCTTCTTCGACTAATTGTTTCTTTTTCCCTTTCGCTCCCATGTCTGTGACCCTTTTGGATTTGGTCTGCATCACTGGTCTTAGTCCTCTAGGGGCAAATGTGGCCACCGTTTCGGTGAACACCAGTCCCAGTTTTCGTCAACTCTCTGATTCTGACTTGTCTTATGGAACCTTTCTAAATAAATACTTTAAAAAAGAGGGGGAAGTCACCGATGAGGAACATACCGCCTTCCTACTATATTGGTTGTGTAAATTCCTTTTCTGTCACCCTGTTATTAGGGTCTCTAAGGACTTTTTGTACATAGCCAGTGCTCTTGCTGCAGGGACCAAGCTTGCTCTCGGTAAGACTGCTCTTGCCCTCTTGTACAGGGGATTAGCCCATGCTGCCTCTGTCACTTCTGCTGGTGTATTAGGGGTTTTTGGTGGCCCTCTCTGGATTTTGCAAGTCTGGGCTGCTTTTTATTTTCCTTCTTGTTTTTTCGATTCCCAATTTGGTCAGCCCTCTTCTATTTCTATACCAAACACTTTCCCCTGTCAAGCCCTGAGTCAAGAACTTAACCCTCTTAGTACCGAATTTTCTTCTTATTTTCGGTATTTCGTTACTCAACTCTACTCCTTGGACGTAGATACTTTTGATTTTTCTCCTTTTCTTTCTCCCGAATTCCGTCGGCATCTCCCTGGTTTTTCCAATAATCGTAGTGAGTACTGGCAGGTCATGCTGACTTCCATTGACCTCCCTCTCAAAATCTCATTCAAAGGCAGGCTCATTTCTGGCTTTGAAGTTTACTCTCCCCAATATTGCGCTCGGCAATTTGGGCTCACACAAGGGCTTCCTGTTCCAGCACTTTATACTTTTTCTTTTCCCTCTCTGCCTGAAAAAGTTACTTGTAAAGTCTCAGACACTTTAGCCTTCACCGAACTAAAAATTGTTATCCGGAGGATATACCGAAGGCTTTCTGTGTCGGCATATGAGCAAAAACCTGCCTATTCTACTCCTGAATTCTTGTTCTGGTGGAAAGATTACCATTCTCGTGTTTTTTCCGAGAGTGAAAATCTGGAATCATTTCTGGACCGAGAACTACAAATGGTAGATCCGGCTTCCAAGGCGGATGTGATACCGAAAGCGCTCCCAGCCCCTTCGGGAGAATCTAAGAAAGGTTAAGTGAACTCCTCCTTTTTTGTATATGTTATAGGCTTACCTTTCATTCCATATTAATATGTGTACTTGCAGACGGCAAAAGAAAACGAACGGCCTCACCAAAATCTCCAGCTCTCAAGAAACAGCAACTTCAGCGGGGAACAGGTATCCGTATTTCTGAGCCGGCTTCTTTGACAGCCTCATCCCAGAGTTCGCTTCCCGACGCGCCACTCCGATCATTGAAGAAGCCAAGATCAAGCAAAGGTGAGTGATCATATCTTCTTTTATACTTATACTGTGGCTGCAACGGAACTAATTCCTGCTTCTAATCTTTTAACTGTCAGGTCCTTCGAAGAAAACGCCTGCTTCTTCTCCTTCCGAGCCTACTGTTGAGATTCCGGTCCTTACGACTGCGACCTCTGCTCATCCGCCTTTAATCGAGCTTGATCCTGTGGCACCTGAAGTCACTCATCCCGATTCCCCACCGACGGCAACATCAGCACCAGAGAGACTCGCCATTACACTTCCAGGATACAACCCTGAAGAGTCTACTCCTCTTGAGGAATCTGCTCTGCCTGAGGAATCGCTTCCAATCGGTATGTTCTTAGTCTGGTAATTAACCGATTCACTTTGTTGCCGAATTATTTCGGCTCACATTACTTGTTTAAATTTTGACTCTAGTGGTCTCTCTCTTTTCATCTATTTGAAGCTGCTCGAGAAACTCATCAAGTCAGTGGTTTAACCTCCGCTTCTGAAGGCGTCTCTGCTCGCACTTCTGGTATATGGATTTTCTCACCCTACTATTTTTCTTACCACAATTTAATTGGTGGCTAATTAGTTTTCTTGAATTGCAGGACTTCGCTCATCAAAAGCTCCAATCTTCCCTATTGAGATTGTAATCCCCACGAGCACTCCTCCTTCTCTGACGCAGCCTATATCATCCCCAGAGAATCCCACATACCGTCATCTTCAACAGTCGCTGCTCCATCGGCAAGGAAGATTCCCCTATTGTCTGAAGAAGAGAAGGATGCTTTCAGAAAGATTCAACAAATCAAATCGGGAGAGACTACTCCAGATCAGTTGAAGGATCTTTTGTCAGCATCCTCTCCAATCCCTTCTCAGGTTGTCAAAGCTAAATGGCAAGAATTTTTAGATCTTTTGGAACCTGGCTATGGGAAGTTAATTGTGGACTCCAAGAGAGAACGTCGGGCTAGAGTTCTTTCTCAGGAGATCTTCTCGGGAAATCCCTCTTATATGCCTTCGACCGAGCTTCAAGGCATCTGCAACGATTTTCAACTTGGTTTCGTCGAGGCGGTAGACACTGTGAGGGTCAATATGCACACTCTACCTTACTTTCTTTCCATGGAACAACCACAATTAGTTGCTGAAGATGAACTGCACGAACAGCTGGATGATACGTTTCTATCTTTCACCACCTACACTGCTGTGGAACAAGAAATTGAGGATCTCAAAAAGAAGAAAGCAGATCTCGAAGCAGCACTCAAAGTAGTTGATAACGAGCTTCTTCTTCAGGAAGCTAAACGGGAAGAGCTCTGCGTTTCTTGCCGTCGAGACTTCAACAAATACACACAGCTGGCAAAAGAATATGATTCTAGCAAGCGTAAGAATCTGATTGCGGAGCAGCGGAGGAAGGAGATGGTGGAGCAAAACTTTAATCTTGAATTTCAACTGCGGAATTTTGTAGAAAAAGCCAGGCAACTGTTGGCCAAGGCTAAATGGCGATCCTAATATTCATGTTTCTTCATTTCCAATCTCATTCCTTTGATATTCTCTTCGATTATCTTGTTTCGGGAAAGCAATTTCTGATGCACTTAACTCCGTTTACCATAACTTCTTTAACGAGCAAGTGTTGAGCGGATAACAAAAAGAGTCACAACTCTTTCCCGAAAGGTCTAAGTTATCTTTTAACAATCTGAATCCGGGAAGACCACAACATAAAGGGTTAACATTTCCCGAAAACTCTCAATTTATCTGTGTAGCAATGGAATCGGGGCGATTATCCCACACGGAATTGGTTTCTTCCCGAAAAACTGTTTGGCTTGAACATCCTTGCAGCATTTCGGATCGGGAATGCGACAATGTGATGAATCAGAACGCTGTCTGAGATTATTTTAACTCATATTCCTCTGCAACTGAGATTCGGGAAAACGTTTCACCATCAACAAGAATCCCTCGAAAACATTCCAACTAACAATCTTACTGGCTTAATTTCGGTAGAATGGCCTCGCGTATACTTGATACCGAACTGAAACCTCTTCCCAAGGTCTTCTTGGCTTAAGTCTTGGATAACTTGAATTCGGGAAATTTACCCTATTGATAACTAAATACCTTTCACACGATCTCACGTTCCTCTGCTGTTTCAATCTTTTGCTAAAGACGCTCTCCACGTCCTGGTAACCGCTGCATCATCTTGTCTATATATATATATATATATATATATATATCACTTGATCATCCCCTTTCCAAGATGCTTTAGCCTACTCATTGGCTTCAATCTTTATTCCGCCATGTCTTCCAACGGTTGCCATTCCGGCCATGAAGGTAACATTTCAACAGCGAACCTTCATTTATCTCTTTTATGTTCCGTCTATAATTTTTAACAATTCATGTTCGTAAATCCCAACAATCACAGTCTGATTTTTTGTTCAGGTCAAAA
>JAGVVM010000129.1:0-11749 GCA_019149425.1 Psidium friedrichsthalianum
ATATTGAATAATTACGAATATATCACAGACCATATCAAACAAACTAAAGATCTAAAGATCTAGTGATGATATCGCACTTTCTGTCAAAGTTCAAAAACTACATAATATATTGGGTCAAAATTTAGACACTCTTTTTTCGTGTTATTTTCTCTTTTATTTAAGCAAGTTCTCTTCCTTTCCCTTTTATTTAGGCACTGTTGATCAAGTCATTGACTCTTTGGGTTGAGTGAGTGTGAACACGGGAACAGCCCATAAGCTACGACGCGTTGCGTTTGCTTCACGAGAAAACTGATTGAGACAACATTTAATGGTGAGACAAAGAAATCTACAAAAGCAAGAAAAAAACTGCTTTCTCGTGTGAAAGCAAGAAAAGAGGGGTCATTTCCTTTCAAATTTCCTTGTCCGTCCACACAAGAAAGGGGTGTTCCTCTCTTCCTTTCTCCATTTGATCTGCGACGAGGATCAGTGCAGGCAGGACTCGACTCGAGACCCATTTCTTCATTGCTTCTTATTTGTTGCCACCATCTTATTCAGGCTTGCCAAGGTCAAGTTCCGTCCTATAACTATTACTTCTGGTAATTTCGCTCCAAGTTATTTTTGCCATGCATGCATCAGTTTATGGTCTTATAAAGCATAAGATCAGAGATTTATTGTAATCGGTGATTGATTCTCGCTATCTGTGATGTACTTTAACATGTTAAATCTTGATTTATTCGTGGGATTAGTTCATTTCATTTTGCTCGATTCTCGTTTTTAGTTGTGGGCATTGGATGCTTTGGAGAGAAAGGAAGCGGTTTTGCGAATCACTATCATAGTCGAGTATAGCTAGAGAGGAAATTGGCGCCGCGACATCTCTTCTTTAAGTTTAGCAAAAAACAAGGAAACTCCAGCTAAATATAAATAGAAATTTGAGAAGCTGACAGTTTAACAGTATAACGGTACAATCTCAACCAGAAATGTTATGAATGGCAAAATATATAGCAAACATGACGGGACTCATCTCTGATATTATGCCTAACATTCCACTGTGATACCATCACACTGTCATGCTAGCAGCACCCATATGAATATGGGTAAAATTCACTAACGATTGGTGTGCTTTGCTCCCGTTAGCAATTAAGTGATACTTGATTTTAATCGTCAATGCACTATAATTTTTTGGGCTTTTTTTAACCAATTTTCCGACAGAGTACTAACACGGCTGCCATATTTTAGAGGCCATTGGTAGATTTCACTCCACTAAAAATGGCTATAAATTCATTGTATATAACACGTTTGATTGCGAAACATTCACGTTATATTCAGTGGTAAATTTTTGGTATTTCTCAGATATAGATCGATGAAACTAGAGAGAGAAGCCAGGATTGTGCAGCGAAAGAGTATGTTTTTGCAAAAGACAACCTCTGACGGCATAACAAACTAATAGTTCAAGCGGTAAGTAAAGAATTAGAAGCATCTATATGCAAAAGACAATTGACCTAGAATTTAAGATAAGTTTGCCTCTCATTATCTCCCTAGAAAATTTCCACACAGATCTGCTAAAGCAACAACGCAAAAAAGTGATTTTTGAGCAACAACTTATAATTGAGCATTTTGTTTCTTCGGTTTCCATCCTACAGATTTTAGATGGATCTAACTTTCGTTGCTACTGGGTCTAAAAACTTTGCCACGAAAGAGCATGTGCATCTGTGGATGGCGTTTCGTTATAATTATTTAAAGTAGATCTCTACATTTGCTTCTGATAGAAATCAGCCACACCATACCTTGTTATAATGACTTTAAACTTATCTCTGCATTTGCTTCTAATAGAAATTACCCTCATCATCCTACACGTGGTCATCATTTTTGGGTAGCATTTCAAATCCTTGTTGCACTGACAATTTGCACCAATCTTTGTGGTTGAACTTCACATTGACTGTAGTTGCTACTATGTTTCTTTCTTTTGCACTAATGGCAGCCGTATAAGGAGACCGTGTACAGAGAACAGATAAACATGTTGAACGCCTCTCCTAATAATCAGGAACTAGAGAAGTTATCAGGATATGATTACGAAGTATTTTTGAGCTTTAGAGGACCAGATACCCGTAGGGACATTACTGATTACCTTTACACCAGCATGATTGATGCTGGAATTCGGGTATATAGAGACGATGAAGAGCTCCGCATCAGTGAGGAGATTGGTGATGAGCTGCTCCGAGCGATTGAGCAGTCAAAGATCTCAATACCAATCTTTTCTAAAGGATATGCAGGCAGTACATGGTGCCTTAGGGAGTTGGTCAAGATGGTGGAGAGCAAGAACACAAGGGGACATAAGATCATGCCCATTTTCTACGATGTCACACCATCCGAGGTAAAAAACCCGACTGAGCACTACGCCACAGCCATTGTTTCTCATGCAAACAAGAAGCAGTTTGATAATGAGACTATCCACAAGTGGAAGGCTGCTCTCAATGAGGTTGGAGCACTAAAGGGATGGGACCTCCAAAGCATGCCAAACAGGTATTTAATTATACGGAGTATGGTCTAGTTGTTCCGATTGCATTATGTTGTCCAGCTAAACCTAATGTCTTTATGCTTTGCTCTACATTATTTCAGAGGCAAAGGTGAATTTGTGAAAGAAGTAGTCAATAACGTTCTGACAGAGTTGAAAACCGCCTACTTGGAAGTATCTGATTGCTTAGTTGAAGTTGACAATCATGTGGATGAGATAATGAGGATGATAGGTCCATACAACCGTGACACATATATTGTTGGAATTCATGGTATCGGTGGCATGGGAAAGACGACTCTTGCCAAAATAGTGTACAATCAACTTTCTAGTGATTTTGTTAATTGTTGCTTCCTTTCTGACATCCGAGAAACAGAGATGACGCGCTTGCAGAATCAGCTCATATCATGCATTCTTAAAAAAGATGGCCTGATATCAACAATATCATGGAAGGGAAAGATGTAATCAAGAACAGGTTATGCTGTAAAAAAGTGCTTCTTCTGCTTGATGATGTTGATGAGGCTAGTCAACTTGATGCGCTCGTGCAGAACCGTGTGTGGTTTGGCAAGGGAAGCAAGATTATCATTACAACTAGAGATCAGGGAATCCTCAATGTGCCTACACTTGTTGACTGGACTTACGAGCTTACTAGCATGGATTTTGATCATTCTCTTCAACTTTTTAGCAAACATGCCTTTAGAAGAGATTATCCCATAGAGCAATACATCTTTCACTCTGAAAGAGCAGTAAATATCTGTGGCGGTCTTCCTTTAGCTCTTGAAGTGATAGGTTCTCTTTTATCTGGAAGAAGTATAGAGGAGTGGGATGCGACATTAATGGAGCTAGAAGAATTTCCTCATGAGG
Organism: Psidium friedrichsthalianum; assembly: GCA_019149425.1. NCBI lineage: Eukaryota > Viridiplantae > Streptophyta > Magnoliopsida > Myrtales > Myrtaceae > Psidium > Psidium friedrichsthalianum. The sequence goes on from JAGVVM010000129.1 coordinate 3,353, forward strand.
GTGTTCAAAGGAAGTTGATGATCAGCATTAAAGCTTTGAATGAAAACCAAAGAAAGATATTTCTTGATGTTGCTTGTTTTCTCATTGGGATTGATAAAAGAATTGCGATTTACATGTGGGAAAGCTGTAAATTTCTTCCTCAACAATCTCTTAACATCCTCCAGCAAAGATCTTTGGTAAAGATTAGAGAAGATAACCGACTGTGGATGCATGATTGGTTAAGAGATATAGGAAGGAATCTTATACAGCAAAGAAGTGGTAAGAAACCAGAGATGCAACAATGGGTGTGGACTCACGCGCAAGCATTGGAGGTTTTGGAGAAAGTGCAGGTAAATCGTGCAGCGTCATTCCTTTTTAAGGAGATTGTCACAGCATATTCATTTTGATTTCATTAGTGCCAAAGTTGATTTATTTCCTGTGCACCTACATAAGTGGTTTATCAATTCAACATTAGGAGAAAAGATAGAGTTGTTGTCCCCTTTGAGGAAGATCAACGCGCTAAATAATGGTTTTTTCTAACTTTCATTTTTTGATTCTATTTTAGCAGATAGGAGGTGATGTTCATGGAATTAGAAGTATCGAAGCAATATGTCTCGCGCTTGATGAAATATCTCAATACTCCTTGATAAAAGAATGCCTAGCAAGTCTTTCAAATCTAAGGTTCCTTCAAGTTGATAGCAAAGACTTTGATGGAAGCACAAAGCATCTCCTTACTCAAGTTGGTGATTTCCTATGTTACCAGTGCTCAAATTTTGTTCAAACCGCATTTGGCCCACTTATCCTTCCAGAGTTGAGATGGCTTTCATGGAATTACTTTCCTATGGTTTTTAAGCTGACCAATTTTTCCATGAGGAAACTACTAATCCTTGATCTGTCAATGAGTAAAATCACGGAAAAATGGGATGGATGGAGCCACATCAAGGTATGATTTCAGATAAAAGCAGCGTAAGTTTTGTTGTTATATGTAATCCTAGTTCATTTTGAAGACCAATATGTTGTCTTCTTTTCAGTTGGCCAAGAATTTGAAGGCACTAAATCTGACTGGATGCATGAAGTTGCGTAAAACCCCAGACTTGTCCGTTCATGTGAATTTGGAGCGACTGATTCTCGAAAGTTGTCAGAATTTGGTCCAAATTGATCCATCGATTGGTCAGCTCAAGAAGTTAGTCTTCTTAAACTTGAAGGATTGTAGTAATCTTCGAAAGCTACCAGATGAGATGGGGGCACTAGAATCTTTGAGGGAACTTCTTCTTGACTCTACAGCTATAGAAGAGATCCCTGAATGGAGAAGGATGAAAAAATTGGAAATTCTCAGCTTGGACAAGTGTACGTCACTCAATAAGTTCAGTTTCGTTGGTTGCGAAGCAGCAGCGAACCTTTCTTTAGTGGATAGTCACTTGATTCAACTGCCTGGGGCAATCGAAAATTTCAATTCACTAATTCAGTTGAATATATTGAGTTCGAATTTGGAGGAGTTACCTGATGCAACTGGGAACATGAAGAATTTGAAAGTTCTAAAGTTGAGATGCCCCTTGAGAAAACTACCTAGTGCCATTGGGATGTTGGAGAAGCTCGAAGAGCTAGAGGCATGGGGTACATATGCAGAAATTCCAGGTAATATCGGTAATCTACCATTTCTGAAAATTCTGGTATTGGCTAGCCCTAGAATTTCGGAGGTGCCTCGGCTTCCAGAAAGTCTGATCAACCTATGTTGTAAAACAACCTCAATGGAGTCTTTACCGAACTTCTCGAACCTATTAAATTTGAGAAATTTGAGGTTGACTTTGTGGTTTAATCTCGAGGGTCCTTCTACACTTGAAGCAGCTCCAAGTGCTTCGTGGATTGGCACACTACGCATGCTCGAGTTCTTGAAGTTGTCTTCTCCTTATATCGACACCCTATGTTCAGATTTCATTCTCCTTTCTCAACTGAAGAAACTCAAGCTCCAGTGCCATAACTTGCAATGCCTGCCTAAGCTTCCGACAAATTTGTCACACTTAGGTATCAAGCTTTGCCGAAGAATGAAAACGACTGATCTTTCGAATTTGAAAGGGTTATTAAATTTGGTCATTATTGGTTGTGATGAGCTAACGGAGATTGGAGGCCTCGAAAGTTTGGAAAACCTGACAACATTAGAGCTCGTGGAACTTCCATCATCGGCGAAATTGCCTGATCTGAGTAACTTGAATAAGCTCAAGAAAATCCATTTAAATGGTTGTCCTGAGCTGTTTGAGATTCAAGGTAGTCCAGAATCGCTGGAGATACTTCGCATTGTAAACTGTTCAAATATGAAAAAGGTTCCTGATCCATCAAGCTTCAAGAATATCAAAGTTTGGAATCCTAGAACCGGGGAGTCAACATCAGATCTTATTTTCCGGAAGCTGATCCATGCCCCCACAATGATGTAATTGGCTACTGAAGTTTCACTTGGATTTTCGATTAATGATTATTTATCATTATTCTTTTCATGATGGGCCCCACACAGGCGCACACTGTTCGCGCGATTTGAATCGGGAATATCTTTCACCGAACTTCGCAATTCGGTTTTTATTAAGAAGGTTCTGCGGCTCTGTTCTGATGGAAGGTCAGGGAGAACAGGGGAACGTGTGTGTGCGATTAACGAAAGCGATGGAAATGGCGAGGATTTACTGTCTATGCTACTCCTAATTGGCTGGTAATGAAAATAGATTGCTTCAAATCGAAAGTACAAGGAAAGGAAAGTACTGGAATGTTAAGGCTACACTACGTATAGGGAAGTAGGCTAAAACTTCAAAGAAACAGAGTGTCCTTTTTGGATGATTGTGGAGAGAGATCCCTTTTCCTTCCTTTCCGGTATTTATCCTTTTTGCGTTTCTAACCGCTCAAGCGGTTATTGATTTCAAACTTTTGAATTTTGGCGCTCTACTTCACCTCTAATCCATGATTTTACAACGACCCATGTAAATGGAGCCCATGTCTCTTATAATTTGTAACCGCACCATCAACCGTCCCTTTTGAATGATTTTTCTAAGTTTTAGAAAACCTGTTCGCGCCCATAGGTCTTGTTTGGTATATCCGAATTTCGGATGTAATAATTTCCATGTTGCATATCTATGACATGCCGAATCCAAACACGCTATGTCTTTCATTCGGCATACTTTCTTTTAACTTCCGAATAGCACACATATCCCGAATGACGCACATATCCCAAATAGCGCACGCACATATCCCGAATGGCTCGCATATCCCGTATGGCGCGCACATCCCGAATGGCCAAATACTATCTTTTTTCCTTACATCGTTCGGGATCTTCCAATGATTCCTTTTTCTACGTGTCATTTCTAAGATACCGAATCAAACTGCCATGTTTCGGTATCAACATATGCCCCCTTTTAAAGAATTAAAAAGGTTTAATTCTTTTAAATTTCGACACTTACAGAGCACCTTCCCTCCCGAGCAGTGTCTTTTTCTGTCCATCTTGAGGATCTGCTTCTTCTTTTGTGAAACGGTACTCTTTGAATCGTTCCCAAGATTTATTCTCTCAACCTCTTTTGTATTAAACGACGCCTCTCGTGACGTTTCCAAACTTACCTTTTCAACCCTTTCCACATCAGCTATAAAGTCATTTGTCCCCACACAATCAAATTTTTGTCCTATTCTCATTACCTTTGCCTTCGCGCTCCCGTTAGTTTTCTTCTTCCTCGAAAAGTTCTCTCCAAACCCTAGCGTTAATCCTTGCTCCTTTCAACAATAGCGTCCCAAGTTCCTCTCTTTTTCTTCTGCAATGGCCCTTGAACACTTCTTCGAGTTTGTGGAGTCAGCCGATTTGGACGGTCGCCATCACTTCTCCCTTCTGAACAATGACGATACTGATTCTTTCGTCTTAGGTCATGCTATTTACAATCATTTTCTAGTTCCAAAGATTTATTCTAAAGTTTTTCTCGCCATGGAACCGAAATCCTTCCATTCATCACACACCGGTCAGTCTCACCACTGGACATCTCAGCCCTCTCGACTTAGGGCTTTTTTTCATTTGACCAATCTTTTTACCAGTGGTATTCCGAATTAGAAGAAGAAGTCTGAATGATCTTCAAATATGATGCTCTTCGCCTTTCTGCTTCGATCCGTCTAAATTTGCTGACCCTTTTCTTGTTTTGACTTCTTCGAATTATTCTTTCTTTTCCTTCCAGCTTGTACACTTCTCGTCAGACCATTGAAAAAATCCATGACCTTGATCACATTGTTCAGGAATCAAACATCATTGGAATCCGCATTTTTGACGAATCAACGCAGTTATCCAACTTGAGAAAGGAGCATTATAGAGCTGACCAAATTAGTTCTCAACTCCACTCGGATGTAGATGCTGCTGCCAACATCCGCGATTTCTTTTCAGAGCTCATCCTTGAACATGGAGATTTTCCAATGTTAAGAGATGCATTGGCACAAGCTGAGCGTTTGGCTGATCACACGTTTGACTTGTACGAGGACATGATTCATGAAATGAACGATCTTGCCGAAATAATCCAGACCAAAACGCATCGTTTGGCTGATTTGGAAAGTTCAACTCGCTCAGCTTCAACATGATCTGTGTTACTATGCCCATCTCCTAGCTGACCTCCATGCCTTAGAAACGGACTTGAAAGTCCTAGTGGCTAAGATTGGAGCGTATTTCCGTTTCATGTAATTGCACTCATGTTACTGCTGCATCTCCCAAATCGAAGGATGATATTTCTTTAGATATTTCCCATTGATTGACCGAAGAAGCTCTTTTCCATCAATATCCATCAATCTGTATGCATTCCCGCTCATCACTTCGGTAACCAAATATGGTCCTTCCCAATTCGGTGCCCATTTGCCGAACTTTGGATCTTGTTGATTAACTGGTAAAATAGTCTTCCATACCAAATCACCGACGGAGAACCGCTTCTCTTTTATTATTTTATTATAAGCTTGGGCTACTCTTCTTTTCTGCGCCAGCAATCTGTCTAAGGACATTGCTCGAACTTCGTCTAAGTCATCAAGATTAATGTGCATCCAATCACGATAATCTTCGGGAAGTACCTCGCTTTGGAGTTGAACCCTTAAGGACTCCACTGTGATTTCCATCGGTAGTACGGCTTCTTGTCCATAAGTGAGCATATATGGACTAACACCTGTACTTGATCTCCTAGAGGTTCGGTAAGCTCACAACACTATTGACAACAATGAATCCCATTTCCTTGGGTTTTCCTCTAAATGTCTCTTGATCAAACCCACAACTATTTTATTTGTAGCTTCGGCTTGTCTATTAGCCTGCGGATAATGGCGTTGAATGTAGCATCTTATGCCTCTTGAAGTGAAATTCATCATTCTCTAATGTACCTGATTCGACTCAGTGTGAATAATTCTTCAATTTGATTACTGTCTGACTTACAGTAAATCGCTCATTTCGTGACTGTAGCATTCTATGCGATTATGTCCATTGCCCATCCTCTAAATGGCCACGGCTTTACGATCGGGTTGAGTTCTGCAGCTGGTGCATGTTGCAATGGTCCATGTTTTTGACAAGAATTGCAGGCTTTAGCGTAATCAACACAGTCTTGCATCATTGAAGGCCAATGATACCCATGTCTTTTCAATAACCATCTCATTTTTATGCCAGCTTGATGCGCTCCGCATATCCCTTCATGCACTTCTGCCATAACCAATTTGGCATCATCTTCATTCAAGCAACGCAACAATAAACCATCGGAAGATTTGTAGTATAGCTCTTCTTCTATTGTTACGTATCTCTGAGCTTGCCTTCTCAACTTTTGATCTCTTGAGTTAGGCTCTCTAAGATATTCTATCAAGGGTTTTCTCCAATCTTCTTTTGGAACCTCTTCATTCATGGCTATCGGTATCTTTCTTTGTTCAATGGAAGTACCGATAGCACAATGTTTGAGACCATGTCTGCTAGTTCTTTTGATATTTTATATCCGAAGCCATCTGTGCTAACTCATTGGCTTCTTGATTCATTTTTCTTTTGACGTGAACTACGTCATAATCTTTGAATTGGCTCAGTTGTTTCTTAGCCAAATAATAATAGCCCACCAAATTTGCATTCAAGCATTGATATTCTCCATCTAGCTGCTTGATCACTAGTTGGGAATCACCAACTATTTTAACAAACTGAGCATTCAAATCAATTAAAATTCCCAACCCGATTACTAGCGCTTCGTATTCGGCTTGATTATTTGAACACTCAAAATCCAGCTTGCATACGCACCTGGTGCATTTCCCGTCAGGAGACATTATGACTACACCAGCCCCCGAAGTATGATTAGCACGCGATCCATCGAAGTACATAGTCCAAGGTACAACGCGAGCAAGACTTTGTTCATTTTGTTCACTCTCTTCCATTTGTAGACATGGGTATTCGGTGAGAAAGTCAGCTACGGCTTGCCTTTCATTGCTTTTAATGGTACGTATACCAATCAAACTCGGACAGAATGAATGCCCACTTGGCTACCCGACCTTTTATGATGGGTCGAGACAACATATATTTTATCACGTCTGTCTTGGCAAGCACGTGCACAGTAGTTGGCAACATATAATGTCTTAATTTTACAGATGCAAAATGTAAAGACAAACACAATTTTTCTAATGCGGTATAACGTTTTTCAACATCAGTTAATGTTCTGCTCAAATAATATACCGCTTGCTCTTTTCCTTCATCGTTTTCTTGTGCCAACATGCTCCCGATAGTATTATCGGCAGCTGATATATACAATTTCACCAGCTTACCAGCCTTCGGTGACGCTAGGACAGGGGGCTTCACTAAGTAATTTTTGATAGCATCAAAAGTTGCCTGTTGCTTCTCCCCCAAACAAACATGTCTTTGTCTTTGAGTCTTAAGAGCTGTGACATCGGTTCAATCTTCCCAGATAAATTAGCAATGAACCGACGTAAGAAATTAATTTTTCCCAATATCATTTGGAGCTGCTTTTCGACTCGGGAGGTTTCAGTTCCATGATAGCCTTCACTTTGTGTCTGTCTACTTCAATTCCTCTCTGGTTAACAAGAAATCCCAAGAAATTCCCAGCTCGTACACCGAAGGCACATTTGAGCGGGTTCATCTTCAGCTTATATTTTCTCATTCGGACGAAAGCCTGTTCTAAGTAGTCCAGATGTTCATCCCGAGCTGATTTCACAACAATATCATCAATGTAAACTTCCATAAATTTCCCGATCATGTCATGGAAGATAAAATTCATTGCCCGTTGATACGTGCTCCTGCATTCTTCAATCCGAATGGCATGACAACCCATTGAAAGGTCCTAATGGCTCCTGGACACCTAAACGCTGTTTTCGGGACATCTTCCCGAGCAATGAATATCTGATTGTATCCCGAGTGTCCATCCATTAGTGACAACATCTCGTTTCCTGATGCTGAGTCGACCAACATATCTGCGACGGGCATGTGGTACTCGTCTTTCGGAGTAGCGGCATTAAGATTCCGAAAATCAATACACACCCGCAATTTTTCATTTTTCTTCTTCACTGGGACTATATTAGAAATCCATTCCACATACCTGGCCGTCTCTATGAATCCCGCCCTCAGCAATTTTCGATCTCTTCTTTAATTTTGTCGATCACATCTGGGGCAAACCTCCTTGCTTGCTGTTTGTGTGGGCGGAATCCTTTTTAATTGGTAACCTATGCTCAACAATTTCTCTTGACAGCCCTGGCATTTCATGGTAATCCCAAGCAAAGCAATCCTTGTACCTGGTAAGCAGCTCTACTAAGTCATCTCTCATGCCCCCTAGCAGAAGCGCACTTATAAATATGGGTTGGTAATGCTCACCCTTCCCGATATTTATCTCAACCAGAGGATCTTCCATTTCTATGGACTTGATTTCTTCCTTAATCGGTGAATCTTCCCACTCCTCGATATAGTCTGATGCCTTCTGATCTTGCTTGGCCACTTCAGCCAAGTACGCCAAATACCTTTTTTCAGTTCCTCGTAACAATGTATCGACTTCCATAAAAATCTTCTAGGTCTTGAGATGCCAAGCTCGAGTTAGGGATCTATTCGTTCCTCCCTTACCGAAGCGGCAAAATGCATAAGACCGTGAGTCGGTCTCAGGAATCTCCAAACTCGGTTTCCATTCAGATAGTCTTCGTCTTCTGGATGGATCTCTATTCATCCTATCGGGATAACTTTCCCGTCTGCCTTGACATACTCTACTTTCTCTCCGTTCCAAAACGCTAACATCTGGTGTAATGTAGATGGCACACATTGATTGGCATGAATCCAATCTCTTCCCAGCAACAAATTGTATGCGCCATCTTACTCGATCAAAAGAAAGTAATCCTTGACGTTTTGGACCGATGGTAAGATTTACCACAACAGCTCCTTCACATTTGTTACTTTTTCCAGAAAATCGGATAATTGTT
>JAGVVM010000130.1:0-38560 GCA_019149425.1 Psidium friedrichsthalianum
CCAGACTCCAAAAGAAAACTCACTAGGGTCAAGCTATCCACGCTCTCTCAAAAGACTAGACCAGTACAGCATCCCTCAGACCATCTCGAACTCCTCCTCGGGATCCTCCTCGGGTCCTCCTCTGGGTCCTCCTCTGGGTCCTCCTCAGGGTCCTCCTCATCTGTGTCCATCGCGTCACCCTCCTCGTGACCATCTATCTCGGATCGTCCAGGTGACGGCATCTCCTGCAGTGGGTCGGGGTCGACCACCTCGCCTCCATACTCTGCGGGCTGCAGCAAGATCGGGTCGTCCTCCATGGGATCGGGGAGTCTCTCTGAGGTCCCTCGAAGCCATATAGGCCCTCTCTAAACCAGGCCTCGTATCTATGGGGTACCAGATAAGGTCCACCTTGATCTATTAAAACGGTGGTCACATGCCTATGCCACAGAGTGGCGTGTATATCAAAATGGAGGGTAATCTCGGTGTCCATCTGCACTGGCAGTCCAAAAAAGCATCGGCGGTGCAGCCATCACGGGTGACCTGGATCTGTAAAAGAGGGGCAACCACCGCCCATGAGTCGAACTCAATAAGCTCACCACTAATCCTAACGTAGGATAGCGTATACTAGTGGGGTCGGTCCTATACGTCGGACTAGGTTCACGGTCCAGGGTTCCGACACTCTCAGTCTCCTCAGTACCAGACCCCAACATGATTAACATACGTGCAAATTATCATAACAGAATTCATATCATACAGACGGGCACGGGAAATATCAATCAGATGCCATATGCAATGTCATAGGCCTCAACCGGCCATATCGGATCCCAATGGATCATGCTCAGGCCTCAATCGGCCATAACGGGTCTCAATAGACCATGCCCATCTGTCACTCCAAATCCCATCAGGGCTCACCCAACAGTGCCCTACGGCAATTACCACACTGCGTCTCGAACGCCTTACGTTGGTCTCCCTTTTCTCTCCACTTCCCCTCTGGGCACATTCTCACGTCACAACTCTGGTGACCCATGCCATGCTCTCAATGAATGCGGGCCCACATGATTGCAATCAGTCAATTAAACATAGAGCATGCATGATGTGGCACATATGCACAAGTATTAGAACGCATTACGCAGCCATCGCACTCTCACGTGCACAACAAGCCAAGCCATAAGGAAATTAAGGGCCCACGAACGATTTCTCAGTCAGACAGATACGATAGGACATCGTTCATTAATCCTCGGGTCAGGCCCATAATCATTGGATTCTCATCTAGCAAATCTGGTCACTCGGCCTAAGCCCAAACACCCATGACTATTGATTCAGCAACTAAACAGTCCCTCAGGTGTGTTTGAATTAGGCTTAACTTGGTTCAAGGCCCAATTAAAGGGTTCGAGTTCGAATGGGCCTTAATGCCCGACCTGAGGCCCAAGGCCCATGTGAGTGGATAAGTTCATTAAGGTAATCGGCCCATTGTAAGGTTCAAGCCCATTAATCAAGTCGGGCCCATTAAGATTCAAGTTTAAATGAAATGGATTAGGCCCTTTAAGTGAGTTGGGCTTAATAATTTCAGTTGGGCCCTAATAGTAACCAAGGCCCATTAATTAGACTTGGGCCCAATGATTAAGTCTTAAGTCCATTATGCAAATTAAGGCCCAATTAAAGTAAATTTCGTGTAGGGCCCAAGCCCATTTTCAAGGATTATTCAATTAGGCCCATTTAGCCCATTTTAGGCCCAATTAACCCATCTAGGCCCATGTACATTAATGGGCCTCATAAATTAATGTTCAAGGTTATAGTTTGGGCCCATTAAAAGTGATTTTCGTCCATTATAGGCCCACTAGTCTAATTAGGTTAAAATTTAGTTCATTTAGGCCCAACTCGTAGTGAATTAAGTTCCCAAAGCCCATTATAATCCTTAGGCCCATTAGTCCACATGTTTAATTCATTAATTCCAGCCCATTAGCAACATTTCAAGGCCCAATCGCACTCTCCAATTAGCTCACACGTTCGGCCCAATCAAGAACACAAGGTGGGCCTAAAGCCCATTAGTCTTAATCACACAAATTACACACTAATCACTCTACTTAACCACTAACACATAACCATCCACACATATACATACTAGCCTAAACTAGGATTAGGGGATTGCTTACCTAATGAGGGTCGGGACGAACGGCGGAGGCGGCTCAAGCTCCGGCGGCGAATGGGGTTCGCGGCCTACAAGGAGAAACCGGGTCGGGTCGGTCGTGGACGGGCTTGCACGGCCATGGAAACGATGGGGAAGTGAGTCAAGAGGCTTACCAAGGTGAAACGAAGGCTGGACGATGACGGCAAGGGCGGACGACGGGCGGCGGACGGTGCTCGCGGCGGCGACGACTTCCGAGAGAGAGAAGAGAGGGGGTGAGGTCGGGGACGGCATCATGGTGGCTTTCAAGCCACGGAAATGAAGGAGAGAAAGGCTAGAAGGCTTACCAAGACGAAGCGGGCCGGTGGTGGCCGAACGACGGCGGCGGACGGGACTTCACGGCGGCTTCGGGCGGCCGGCTTCGGGCGGAAGGGAGACCGAGAGAGAGAGAGAGTTTCGGGAGAGGAGAGAGAGAGAGTTGACCGAATGTGTGAGGAGAGAGAGGAGAAAATAGGTTATAATGAAGGAATTCAAAAAAAAAGATATTATAGTGGGGTGGTTGATGGGGTTTTATGACATGTGATTGATTGATGGATTTCATGGGAATTGTGCCATGACGCGATTGATTTGACACTTGATTGATTGATGTGACATCTGATTGATGCGACATCTGATTTGACTTGCCTCGATTTGCGTGCCAAATGCACCGATCGGGTCCCGAGCGCGAACGGATTTTGGACTGGATCTGGTGTCGGTCTGCCGAATCTACTCTCAAAAATCCTAATTAGTCTCATTCTAAGGTCTGAGCATTTACCGGGGGCATTTCGGTAATTTTCCATTCACGTCTTGCTTCTCGACGTGCACCGGCTGTCTGACCTTCAGTCGACATTTTCGAAACCGACTTCATTTCTTCATTGCGTTTATCTTACTGATTCGATTGTCCATCGTCAGATTTCATTTTGTGGTCAATTTCACTAAATACCGACTCTGTCTCAGTCTCAGGCCAATGGGCGGCTGATTGGGAAAAATTCCCAGATAGCCTTTCCCCTTCGGTTGGTCAGCTCAGGGTAGCTAATCCTGAGTGAGCGTCGACTAGAGTGTATTAATGAAGTATTTCCATTCATTTAGAAAGTCTGACCATTGGGTCGAATTTTCAGACTGTCACAATTCTTCCCTTCTTATAAAAATTTCGTCCTCGAAATTTACAGTACACCAGTCCTTACTTCAAAATAGAGATTACAGGTGGGTCATTCAAACAGGTAAGGGTATTTCTTCTTCATCTCGTCTTCGTTTTCCCACGTGGCTCCTTCGGTTCCATGGTGTTCCCAGATGACCTTGACCAATGGAATCGTCTTGTTCCTGAGCACTTGTTCCTTGCGATCTTCAATCCTAACTGGCCTTTCCACGTAGGAGACGCGGTCGTCCATTTCGATGACTTCATGATCGAGTATATGGCCAGGGTCCGGCTCATACTTCCTCAGCATCGATACATGAAACACATTGTGGATCTGCGACAAGTTCGGCGGCAGTGCCAGACGATAAGCCAGTGTCCCGATCTTCTCCAGAATCTCGAATGGCCCAACGAATCTGGGACTTAGCTTTCCCTTCTTGCCAAACCGAGATAACCCTCGCATCGGCGACACCTTTAGAAAGACATGATTTCCAACTTGAAATTCCAATGGCTTACGTCTCTTGTCTGCATAGCTCTTCTGCCTACTCTGGGCGGTCCTCAGTCTGTCCTTGATCACCTTGACTGCTTCCACTGCTTGTTGCACCAATTCTGGGCCTGTTATACTTTTCTCGCCAACTTCATCCCAGCAAACTGGTGTCCTGCAAGCCCTTCCATACAACGCTTCAAATGGTGCCATCTGGATACTTTGCTGGTAACTGTTGTTGTAAGCGAATTCCACAAGGTGCAACTGCTCTTCCCAGCCTCCTTTGAAGTCAATTACACACGCTCTCAGCATGTCCTCCAGAGTTGTATAGTCCTTTCTGACTGTCCATCAGTCTGAGGGTGGTAGGCTGTACTGAACCTTAACTCTGTCCCTAGAGCACCCTGCAGACTCTTCCAGAATGTGGCTGTGAAGCGGGGATCTCTGTCCGACACGATGCTTACTGGCACTCCATGTAGCCTTACAATCTGCCTCACATATAGCTCCGCCAGTTTCTCCAATGTAGAATCCTTTCGCACTGCAATGAAATGCGCAGACTTGGTCAGTCTGTCCACTATCACCCAAATTGAGTCATTCCCTCTCTGACTCCTTGGCAGTCCAGTCACGAAATCCATGGTGATATGCTCCCATTTCCACTCTGGGATTTCCAAAGGTTGCAACAGTCCTCCAGGCTTGCAGTGTTGCGCCTTCACCTGCTGGCATGTCAAGCACTTGGCCACATGCTTAGCCACATCCACCTTCATTCCATTCCACCAGTAGTGCTGTCGCAGGTTCTGGTACATCTTCGTGCTTCCTGGGTGGATACTGTAGTTACTCCTGTGTGCCTCTGATAGAATTCTCTCCTTCAACTCTTCGTCGTTTGGCACACACAGGCGTCCTCTAAACTTCAATGTTCCGTCTTCAGTCACTTGAAATCATCTTTCCTTTCTTCGACATCCATCATCACGATCTTCTGAATATCTGAGTCCGTGGACTGTAATTCCTTGATCTTCAATTGGATCTCCGGTTCAATCTGTAGTGTAGCCATTAAACTGGAGAGGCTTCCTACCTCCACTTTGAACTCGGAATCTCTGATTTCCTCCAGTAGCGTCCATTCCTTTACCATCATATGCGCAATGCTCGACTTTCTGCTCAGGGCATCCGCCACTTTATTCGCCTTTCCGGGATGGTATAAGATATCACAATCGTAGTCCTTCAAAAGCTCCATCCATCGACGCTGTCTCATGTTCAACTCCTTCTGTGAGAACAGGTACTTTAGACTCTGGTGATCCGTATAAATCTGGAATTTCTCTCCCACCAGATAATGTCTCCAAATCTTCAGCGCGAATACTATCGCAGCCAACTCCAAATCGTGCGTCGGGTAATTCATCTCGTGTGGCCTCAGCTGTCGAGATGCGTATGCCACCACTCGTCCATGCTGCATCAAGACACATCCTAGACCTCTTAGCGACGCATCGCTATAAATCTCAAATCCTCCAGGTCCGGATGGGATGGTTAATACTGGTGCTGAGGTCAATCGGTCCTTTAGCTCCTGGAAGCTTTCCTCACACTTCGCTGTCCATTCGAACTTAGACTCCTTCTTTAACAGCCTTGTCATCGGTGCGGCTATCGCGGAGAACCTTTCCACGAAGCGTCGGTAATAGCCGGCTAATCCAAGAAAACTTCTCACCTCAGTCACAGTCGTTGGTCTTGGCCACTTCTCCACTGCCTCGATCTTAGCTGGATCCACTGATATCCCTTCTCCAGATATAATGTGTCCAAGAAACGCCACTCTGCTCAGCCAGAACTCACACTTGCTAAACTTTGCATACAGTGAGTGTTCCCTTAACGTCTGCAGGACAATCCTCAGGTGTTCTTCGTGGTCCTCAGCATTCTTCGAGTACACCAAAATGTCGTCAATGAAGACTATCACGAATCGGTCCAAGAACTCCTTGAACACCCTGTTCATCATATCCATGAATGCGGCTGGGGCATTTGTCAACCCAAAAGGCATGACAGTAAACTCATAATGCCCATATCTGGTCCTGAAAGCAGTCTTCGGGATATCCTCCTTCTTGATCCTTAGCTGGTGATAACCTGTCCTTAGGTCTATCTTGGAGAACACACACGCTCCTTCCAGTTGATCAAACAAATCGTCTATCCTTGGCAGAGGGTACTTGTTCTTGATCGTCACTTGGTTCAGCTGTCTGTAGTCTATACACAGCCTTAGTGATCCGTCCTTTTTCTTAACAAACAGCACCGGAGCTCCCCATGGTGAAGCACTGGGGCGGATAAATCCTTTATCCAGTAGCTCTTGCATCTGCACCTTTAGCTCCTTCAGTTCAGACAGTGCCATCCTATATGGTGCTTTCGAGATTGGCTCAGTCCCAGGTGCCAACTCGATTACAAACTCCACTTCACGCTCTGGTGGCAAGCCAGGCAATTCTTGAGGGAACACATCGGGTATTCCCTTACTACAGGCACCTCTTCCAACTTCACCTCTTGAGCCGACGAATCTATAACAGATGCCAAGAATCCTAGGCAACCCTGATCCATCAGCTTAGTTGCTTCTAGGCGGAAATCCAAGGAATTGAGGTCCCACCTCGATTTCCTTTAAACTCATACTCCGGCCCATCTACTGGGTTCAACCTTATTATACTTCTACTGCAGTCAATAACTGCTCCATGTCTAACCAGCCAATCCATGCCAACAATCAAATCAAAATCATACATGGGCAGGACAGCTAAGTCAATCCTCTCAATTCTATCTCCCAGAGCTATCTCGCACCCCTTGCGTCCCAACATGACAACTACTCTATCTTTCAATGGGGTGGCCACATGCAATACATATCCAATGGTCTAGTTTCTATACCAGCCAACTCAGCAAAACGTGCAGATATGAACGAATGGGATGCACCAGGATCAAACAAGGCATAGGCGGTATGACCACAGAGAGAAATGGTACCTGTGATCACCCCTGGCGCATTCTCAGCATCCTTGCGCGCCACAGCATACACTCGTCCCTGAGCAGGCGGACGGTTCAGAATTCCTTGAGGTGCATTCGCCACTGGTGGCTGCTGCTGCGGTTGGAACTGGGGTCTTGGTCCATTCCTCGGGCAGTTCCTTTGCATGTGCCCCATCTGTCCACATCTGAAGCATCCTCCCGTCTTCCTCGGACAGGGGCTGTTCCCATGCCTCCTGCCACAGTCACGGCAGTTCTGATTCCAGCAAAAGGCGGCTTTCCCAACGTCTTCCTCGCAGGTGGGACGAACCTGCGGTTGTCTTTCATCGGCCTCTTGCCGAAATCTCTGAAGTTTCTATTCGGCATGAACCGCGATCCAGATGCGGCAGCCTTCTCTTGTAGATCCCGTTCTATCGCCAGGGCTCGCTCATAGATCTCATTATAGTCCCTCAGCCCAGTAGCGACAATCATGCTCTTCAGCTCAGGCCTCAGTCCTTCTCTGAACCTTCTGGCCTTGTCCCACGGATCCTCTATCAGCCTTCGAGCAAACTTGGACAGCCTGGCGAACTCGCCCTCATACTGGTCCACAGTCATCTGTCCTTGACGGAGCCTTATGAACTCCTCCATCTTCCTCTCCTGGGCGGCTTCCGAGAAGTACTTCCATTGAATGATGCACAGAAAGCAGCCCAGTTTGGCCTCATGCCATCAGGAAAGACTCGTCCTCTGGTGGCCTTCCACCAGTCATCAGCAGTGCTCTGGAGCTGATAGGTCGCCAGTGAGACCTTCTCTTCATCTGTGCATCCAAGCACTGTAAATGCCTTCTCCAGCTGCTCGATCCACAAGGCAGCTACTTCGGGTCCTCCAGTGCCGTCAAACTTGGAGGGTTGCAGCTTCAGAAACTGCTCCACTATGTGATGGGTCTGGCGTCCTCCATTTCCATGCCCATTGCCCCCATGGGCTCCATTTGCAGCGGCCAAGGCGGCCTCAGCTGCTTGGGCAACAGTGGCAGCTCTCTCAGCAGCTTGCCTACCCATCAGATTACTCACTTCTGTCAACACCCTCATCATCTCTTCAATTCTTGGGTCTCCTTCAGGTGCAGGAGCCCTTGAGCTCGACGCTCCAGCACTGGGTCTTCTGCCCCTATTGCTCATCCTTTAGTTCTATTCTCACACCTATACCAAATAAAATTCCATTCAGGAATTTGAAACCCTAAAACTAGCAATCAAGCTTTCGCCTACTGTCGCGTCCACTGACATGAATATGCATGAAAAGTTCGCTGCAGCTTTAAATGCAATTGGACTAGGAAGACACCTAGACTCACCCTGACAATGCACAACCTAGGCCACTCTATTCGCCACCTCAACTAGAAGCCTGTCGGGAGCCGCTCCTTGATCGGGTCTCTGCCCCGGCGACCACTCCCCGCCCTCCTCATTTCTTGGTGCGAACAGTTGTCCTAGGTCACCCACGGCCAGAGAGAATCCCACTCCACGTGTCCCATACCACGCTTCATCGCAGTTTTTAGACGTCCCGTCAGACCTGTCCCATACCAGGCTGACGGTTACCCAACCCAATAAACTATGATGCATGCGCTTTTCAAATCCTCAAGTCTTTATTTTAAATCAACTTCATTTTAAACCACTTTCTCTTGATGCAGAAATCGTGCAATGCATGATGGTCAAGCAGCGCACGACAGCCGACTAGGCATACAAACACAAGCAGTATCTAGCAATTACTCAATCAGCAATCAGCCACTCAAGCACCCAACTCATGGGGTTCAGCTTTAGAACCTTACCTCAGGTCCTGACGCATCTGCAGATTAGTTCAAAACATCATAGTCTATAGTCGTACTAGACTAGTCATCTAACTCTGCAAGCACATGCGCCAATCAATTCATGCATTCTACCCTTTCCTAACCCTTAGGTCTAGGGTCTTTCTATCTAACTACCCCAAATCTGTCAGCCTTATCACTCCAGATCCTCGAACGGTCTCGTATCGAGCTAACCTTGCTCTGATACCACTTCGGACGGGGATGTCACGCCCCGAACCCCAATCGAGCCCGCGACATCCCTGTTCTCTAATGACAAATCCCTGCGTACGCCTGGCCTACGAGTAGCGACGGCCCAGGATGCTCATCGCGGCCAATGACGCTAGCGCAAATGACAATAATCTAAAACCTGCGGAAGCGTGCCTTCTATACATACATACATGCACAAGGTACGGGTAGCATGAAAGACAAGAACACTGTACATGTACTGCCTTTGTCTTTCATGCTACCCTGTTCCTTGTGCATGTATGTATGTATAGAAGGCACGCTTCCGCAGTTTTAGATTATTGTCATTTGCGCTAGCGTCATTGGCTGCGATGGGCGTCCTGGACCGTCGCTACTCGAAGGCCAGGCGTACGCAGGGATTTGCAGATTTGAGCAGGGATGTCGCGAGCTCGATTGGGGTTCGGGGCGTGACATCCCCGTCCGAAGTGGTATCAGAGCAAGGTTAGCTCGATACGAGACCATTCGAGGATCTGGAGTGACAAGGCTGTCGATTTGGGGTAGTTAAATAGACAGACCCTAGATCTAAGGATTAGAAAAGGGTAGAATGCATGAGTTGTTGGCGCATGTGCTTGCAGAGTTAGATGATTAGTCTAGTACGACATAGACTATGATGTTGTGAGCTAATCTGCAGATGCGTCAGGACCTGAGGTAAGGTTCTAAAGCTAACCCCATGAGTTGGGTGCTTGAGTGCTTGCTTGCTGAATGAGTAGCTGCTAGATGATGCTGTGTTTGTATGCCTAGTCGGCTGTCGTGCGCTGCTTGACCATCATGCATTGCACGATTTCTGCATCAAAAAGAAAACTGGTTTAAAATGAAGTGATTTAAAATAAAGACTTGAGGATTTGAAAAGGACATGCATCATAGTTTATTGGGTTGGGTAACCGTCAGCCTGGTATGGGACAGGTCTGACGGGACGTCTAAAAACTGCAGTGAAGCGTGGTATGGGACACGTGGAGTGGGATTCTCTCTGGCCGTGGGTAACTTAGGACAACTGTTCGCACCAAGAAATGAGGAGGGCGGGGAGTGGTCGCCGGGGTAGAGACCCGATCAAGGAGCGGCTCCCGACAGGCTTCTAGTTGAGGTGGCGAATAGAGTGGCCTAGGTTGTGCATTGTCAGGGTGAGTCTAGGTGTCTTCCTAGTCCAATTGCATTTAAAGCTGCAGCGAACTTTACATGCATATTCATGTCAGTGGACGCGACAGTAGGCGAAAGCTTGATTGCTAGTTTTAGGGTTTCAAATTCCTGAATGGAATTTTATTGGTATAGGTGAGGAATAGAAAAGGATGAGCAATAGGGGCAGAAGACCCAGTGCTGGAGCGTCGAGCTCAAGGGCTCCTGCACCTGAAGGAGACCCGAGAATTGAAGAAATGATGAGGGTATTGACAGAAGTGAGTAATCTGATGGGTAGGCAAGCTGCTGAGAGAGCTGCCACTGTTGCCCAAGCAGCTGAGGCCGCCTTGGCCGCTGCAAATGGAGCCCATGGGGGCAATGGGCATGGCAATGGAGGACGTCAGACCCATCACATAGTGGAGCAGTTTCTGAAGCTGCAACCCTCCAAGTTTGACGGCACTGGAGGACCTGAAGTAGCTGCCTTGTGGATCGAGCAGCTGGAGAAGGCATTTACAGTGCTTGGATGCACAGATGAAGAGAAGGTCTCACTGGCGACCTATCAGCTCCAGAGCACTGCTGATGACTGGTGGAAGGCCACCAGAGGGCGAGTATTTCCTGATGGCATGAGGCCAAACTGGGCTGCTTTCTGTGCAGCATTCAATGGAAGTACTTCTCTGAAGCCGCCCAGGAGAGGAAGATGGAGGAGTTCATAAGGCTCCGTCAAGGACAGATGACTGTGGACCAGTATGAGGGCGAGTTCGCCAGGCTGTCCAAGTTTGCTCGAAGGCTGATAGAGGATCCGTGGGACAAGGCCAGAAGGTTCAGAGAAGGACTGAGGCCCGAGCTGAAGAGTATGATAATCGCTACTGGGCTGAGGGACTACAATGAGATCTATGAACGAGCCCTGGCGATAGAACGGGATCTACAAGAGAAGGCTGCCGCATCTGGATCGCGGTTCATGCCGAATAGAAACTTCAGAGATTTCGGCAAGAGGCCGATGAAAGACAACCGCAGGTTCGTCCCACCTGCGAGGAAGACGTTGGGAAAGCCGCCTTTTGCTGGAAATCAGAACTGCCGTGACTGTGGCAGGAGGCATGGGAACAGCCCCTGTCCGAAGAAGACGGGAGGATGCTTCAGATGTGGACAGATGGGGCACATGCAAAGGAACTGCCCGAGGAATGGCCCGAGACCCCAGTTCCAACCGCAGCAGCAGCCACCAGTGGCGAATGCACCTCAAGGAATTCTGAACCGTCCGCCTGCTCAGGGACGAGTATATGCTGTGGCGCGCAAGGATGCTGAGAATGCGCCAGGGGTGATCACAGGTACCATTTCTCTCTGTGGTCATACCGCCTATGCCTTGTTTGATCCTGGTGCATCCCATTCGTTCATATCTGCACGTTTTGCTGAGTTGGCTGGAATAGAAACTAGACCATTGGATATGTATTGCATGTGGCCACCCCGTTGAAAGATAAAGTAATTGTTATGTTAGGGTGTAAGGGGTGCGAGATAGCTTTGGGAGATAGAATTGAGAGGATTGACTTAGCTGTCCTGCCCATGTATGATTTCGACGTAATTGTCGGCATGGATTGGTTGGTTAGACATGGAGCAGTTATTGACTGCAGTAGAAGTATAATAAGGCTGAACCCAGTAGATGAGCCCGAGTATGAGTTTAAAGGAAATCGAGGTGGAACCTCAATTCCTTGGATTTCCGCGATAGAAGCAACCAAGCTGATGGATCAGGGTTGCCTAGGATTCTTGGCATCTGTTATAGATTCGTCGGCTCAAGAGGTGAAGTTGGAAGAGGTGCCTGTAGTAAGGGAATACCCCGATGTGTTTCCTCAAGAATTGCCTGGCTTGCCACCAGAGCGTGAAGTAGAGTTCGTAATTGAGTTGGCACCTGGGACTGAGCCAATCTCGAAAGCACCGTATAGGATGGCACTGTCTGAACTGAAGGAGCTGAAGGTGCAGATGCAAGAGCTACTGGATAAAGGATTTATCCGCCCCAGTGCTTCACCATGGGGAGCTCCGGTGCTGTTTGTTAAGAAAAAGGACGGATCACTAAGGCTGTGTATAGACTACAGACAGCTGAACCAAGTGACGATCAAGAACAAGTACCCTCTGCCAAGGATAGACGATTTGTTTGATCAACTGGAAGGAGCGTGTGTGTTCTCCAAGATAGACCTAAGGACAGGTTATCACCAGCTAAGGATCAAGAAGGAGGATATCCCGAAGACTGCTTTCAGGACCAGATATGGGCATTATGAGTTTACTGTCATGCCATTTGGGCTGACAAATGCCCCAGCCGCATTCATGGACATGATGAACAGGGTGTTCAAGGAGTTCTTGGACCGATTCGTGATAGTCTTCATTGACGACATTTTGGTGTACTCGAAGAATGCTGAAGACCACGAAGAACACCTGAGGATTGTCCTGCAGACGTTAAGGGAACACTCACTGTATGCAAAGTTTAGCAAGTGTGAGTTCTGGCTGAGCAGAGTGGCGTTTCTTGGACACATTGTATCTGGAGAAGGATATCAGTGGATCCAGCTAAGATCGAAGCAGTGGAGAAGTGGCCAAGACCAACGACCGTGACTGAGGTGAGAAGTTTCCTTGGATTAGCTGGATATTACCGACGCTTCGTGGAAAGGTTCTCCGCGATAGCCGCACCGATGACAAGGCTGTTAAAGAAGGAGTCTAAGTTCGAATGGACAGCGAAGTGTGAGGAAAGCTTCCAGGAGCTAAAGGACCGATTGACCTCAGCACCAGTATTAACCATCCCATCCGGACCTGGAGGATTTGAGATTTATAGCGATGCGTCGCTAAGAGGTCTAGGATGTGTCTTGATGCAGCATGGACGAGTAGTGGCTTATGCATCTCGACAGCTGAGGCCGCATGAAATGAATTATCCGACGCATGACCTGGAGTTGGCTGCGATAGTATTCGCGCTGAAGATCTGGAGACATTATCTGGTGGGAGAGAAGTTCCAGATTTATACGGATCACCAGAGTCTAAAGTACCTGTTCTCTCAGAAGGAGCTAAACATGAGACAGCGTCGATGGATGGAACTTCTGAAGGACTATGATTGTGATATCTTATACCATCCAGGAAAGGCGAATAAAGTGGCGGATGCTCTGAGCAGAAAGTCGAGCATCGCGCATATGATGGTTAAGGAATGGACGTTGCTAGAGGAAATCAGAGACTCTGAGTTCAAAGTTGAGGTAGGAAGCCTCTCCAGTTTAATGGCTACACTGCAGATTGAACCCGAGATTCAATTGAAGGGTTAAAGAGTTGCAGTCTACGGACCCAGATATTCAGAAGATTGTGATGATGGATGCAGAGGAGAGGAAAGATGACTTCAAGGTGACTGAAGACGGAATATTGAAGTTTAGAGGACGTCTGTGTGTGCCAAACGACGAAGAGTTGAAGGAGAGAATTCTATCAGAGGCACACAGGAGTAACTACAGTATCCACCCAGGAAGCACGAAGATGTACCAGAACCTGCGTCAGCACTACTGGTGGAATGGAATGAAGGTGGATGTGGCTAAGCATGTCGCCAAGTGCTTGACATGCCAGCAGGTGAAGGCGCAACACTGCAAGCCTGGAGGACTGTTGCAACCTTTGGAAATCCCAGAGTGGAAATGGGAGCACATCACCATGGATTTCGTGACAGGACTGCCAAGGAGCCAGAGAGGGAATGACTCAATTTGGGTGATAGTGGACAGACTGACCAAGTCTGCGCATTTCATTGCAGTGCGAAAGGATTCTACATTGGAGAAACTGGCGGAGCTATATGTGAGACAGATTGTAAGGCTACATGGAGTGCCAGTAAGCATCGTGTCGGACAGAGATCCCCGCTTCACAGCCACATTCTGGAAGAGTCTGCAGGGTGCTCTAGGGACAGAGTTAAGATTCAGTACAGCCTACCACCCTCAGACTGATGGACAGTCAGAAAGGACTATACAGACTCTGGAGGACATGCTGAGAGCGTGTGTAATTGACTTCAAAGGAGGCTGGGAAGAGCAGTTGCACCTAGTGGAATTCGCCTACAACAACAGTTACCAGCAGAGCATCCAGATGGCACCATTTGAAGCGTTGTATGGAAGGGCTTGCAGGACGCCAATTTGTTGGGACGAAGTTGGTGAGAAAAGTATAACAGGCCCAGAATTGGTGCAACAATCAGTAGAAGCAGTCAAGGTGATTAAAGACAGACTGAGGACCGCCCAGAGTAGACAGAAGAGCTATGCAGACAAGAGACGTAAGCCATTGGAATTTCAAGTTGGAAATCATGTCTTTCTAAAGGTGTCGCCGATGCGAGGGTTATCTCGGTTTGGCAAGAAGGGAAAGCTAAGTCCCAGGTTCGTTGGGCCATTCGAGATTTGGAGAAGATCGGGACACTGGCTTATCGTCTAGCACTGCCGCCGAACTTGTCGCAGATCCACAATGTATTTCATGTATCGATGCTGAGGAAGTATGAGCCAGACCCTGGCCATATACTCGATCATGAAGTCATTGAAATGGATGACCGCGTCTCCTACGTGGAAAGGCCAGTGAGGATTGAAGATCGCAAGGAACAAGTGCTCAGGAACAAGACGATTCCATTGGTCAAGGTCATCTGGGAGCACCATGGAACCGAAGGAGCCACGTGGGAAAGTGAAGACGAGATGAAGAGGAAATACCCGCATCTGTTTGAATAATCCTATGTAATCTCTATTTTGAAGTGAGGACTAGTAGACTGTAAATTTCGAGGACGAAATTTTTATAAGAAGGGAAGAATTGTGACAGTCTGAAAATTCGACCCAATTGTCGGAATTTCTAAATGAATGGAAACACTTCATTAATACACTCTAGTCGACGCTCACTCAGGATTAGCTACCCTGAGCCGACCAACCGAAGGGGAAAGGCTATCTGGGAATTTTTCCCAATCAGCCGCCCGTTGGCTTGAGACTGAGACTGAGTCGGTATTTAGTGAAATTGACCACAAAATGAAATCTGACGATGGACAATCGAATCAGTAAGATAAACACAATGAAGAAATGAAGTCGGTTTCAGAAATGTCGACTGAAGGTCGGACAGCCGGTGCACGTCGAGAAGCAAGACGTGAATGGAAAATTACCGAAATGCCCCCGGTAAATGCTCAGACCTTAGAATGAGACTAATTAGGATTTTTGAGAGTAGATTCGACGGACCGACACCAAATCCAGTCTAAAATTCGTTCGCGCTCGGGACCCGATCGGTGCATTTGGCACGCAAATCGAGGCAAGTCAAATCAGATGTCACATCAATCAGATGTCACATCAATCAATCAATCAAATCAATCAAGTCATGGCACAATTCCCAATGCCATCAATCAAATCCATCACATGTCACAAACCCCATCAACCACTCCACTAAATATCTTTTTTTTGGATTTAATTCCTTATATTTTCTCTCTCTCTCCTCATTCATTCGGCCAACTCTCTCTCTCTCCTCTCCCTCTCTCTCTCTCTCGGTCTCCCTTCCCTCTCCGGCCGCTCGAAGCCGCCGAGGAGCCCGCCGCCCGTCGTTCGGCCACCGCCGGCCCCTCCTCGACAAGGTGAGCTTCGAACCCTTCTCTCCTCTCATTTCGTGGCCTTGAGACCCAACCAAACCGTCCCTCCCTCACCCCTCGGATTCTCCCTCGGCCGTGAAGCCGCCCGCCCGTCGCCGTCGTCGTCCACATCCGTCCGCCACCAGCCACCGTCCGCCTCCACACCACCTCGGTAAGCCCTTGTCCCTTGTTCCTTCCATTTCCGTGGCCATGGAACTTCCTTGAGCCGTGACCCGACCTCATTTCCTCTCTCTCCCTCTCGGTTTCGCCGCCGTGAACGCCCCGTAGCCGCCCCGTCGTTGCCGTCCGTCTCCGCCGACCAGCAACCGTCACCGACCCCTCTAGGTAAGCAATCCACTAATCTTAATCTAGGCTAGTTGTATGTATGTGTGATTGGTTGGTTTAGTTACTAATTAAGGTAATTAGTGAGTATTATGTGGAATTAACATAATGGGCCTTGGACTAATTGTGTGAGAGATTGGGCCGTGCGTGTGGGCTGTGTGAGAGGTGAATTGGGCCTTGAAACCATACAAATGGGCTGGAATTAATGAATTAAACATGTGGACTAATGGGCCTAAGGTTCATAATGGGCTTTGGGTCCTAAATTCATGCTATTTGGGCCTAAGTGAACCTAATTGGACCTAATTGGCTTAATGGGCTTGCAATGGACGAAAATACTAATTAATTGGGCCCAATTATGAGTTGGAATATTAAAAGATGAGGCCCACTAATGCATATGGGCTTAGAGTTACTAATTGGGCCTAAAATGGGCTAAATGGGCTTAATTGGTTAATCCTTTGAAATGGGCTTGGGCCCTACACGAAATTAACACCAATGGGCCTTAAATTTACATAATGGACTTAAGACTTAATTATTGGGCCCAAGTCTAATTAATGGGCCTTGGTTACTATTAGGGCCCAACTGAAGTTATTAAGCCCAAGTTAACTTAATGGGCCTAACCCATTTAATTTAAACTTGAACCTTAATGGGCCCAACATGATTAATGGGTTTGAACCTTATAGTGGGCCAACTTACCTTAATGAACTGATTCACTCACATGGGCCTTGGGCCTCAGGTCAGGCATTAGGGCCATTCGAACTCGAACCCTTTAATTGGGCCCGAACCAAGATAAGCCTAATTCAAACTCACCTGAGGGACTGTTTAGTTGCTGAATCAATAGTCATGGGTGTTTTGGGCTTAGGCCGAGGGACCAGATTTGCTAGATGAGAATCCAATGATTATGAGCCTGACCCGAGGATTAATGAACGACGCCCCATCGTATCTGTCTGTCTGAGAAATCGTTCGTGGGCCCTTAATTTACTTATGGCTTGGCATGTTGTGCACGTGAGAGTGCGATGGTTGCGTAATGCGTTCTAATACTTGTGCATATGTGCCACATCATGCATGCTCTGTGTTTGATTGACTGATTGCAATCATGTGGGCCCGCATTCATTGAGAGCATGGCATGAGTCACCAGAGTTGTGACGTGAGATTGTGCCCAGAGGGGAAGTGGAGAGAAAAGGGAGACCAACGTAAGGCGTTCGAGACGCAGTGTGGTAATTGCCGTAGGGCACAGTTGGGTGAGCCCTGATGGGATTTGGAGTGACAGATGGGCATGGTCTGTTGAGACCCGTTATGGCCGATTGAGGCCTGAGCATGATCCATTGGGATCCGATATGGCCGGTTGAGGCCTGTAGCATTGCATATGGCATCTGATTGATATTTCCTGTGCCCGTCTGTATGATATAAATTGTGTTGTGATAAATTGCACGTCTGTTAGACATGTTGGGGGTCTGGTACTGAGGAGACTGAGAGTGTCTTAACCCTGGACCGCGAACCTAGTCCATTGGATAGGACCGACCCCACGAGTATACACTATCCTACGTTAGGATTAGTGGTGAGCTTATTGAGTTTCGACTCACGGGCGGTGGTTGCCCTTCCTTTACAGATCCAGGTCACCCGTGATGGCTGCACCGCCGATGCTTTTTGGACTGCCAGTGCAGATGGACACCGAGATTTCCCTCCATTTTGACATGCACGCCACTCTGTGGCATAGGCATGTGACCACTGTATTAGTAGATCAGGGTGGGCCTTATCTCGTACCCCATAGATATGAGGCCTGGTTTAGAGAGGGCCTGTTTGGCTTTGAGGGACCCCAGAGGGACTCCCCTATTCCTATGGAGGACGACCCGATCTTGCTTCAGCCAGACGAGTATGGTGGTGAGGTGGTCGACCCCGACCCATTGCAGGAGATGCCGTCACCTGGACGATCCGAGATAGATGGTCACGAGGAGGGTGACGCGATGGACACAGACGAGGAGGATCCCAGAGGAGGACCCAGAGGAGGACCCCGAGGAGGATCCCGAGGAGGAGCTCGAGATTGACTGAGAGATACTGTACTGGTCTAGTCTTTTGAGAGAGCGTAGATAGCTTGACCATAGCGAGGTTTTCTTTTGGGGTCTGTATCTAACGCTTATGTATATATATATGTTGTGTATCGCCTTTTGTAAAAGTGTTCTTGTCTTTTCATGCTACCCCATCTTCTTATGTATGTATGCATGTTTAGAAGGCACGCTTCCGCAGTTTTAGATTATTGTAGTTCGCGCTAGCGTCACTTGGCCGCGATGCGCATCCTGGGCCGTCGCTATTCGTAGGCCAGGTGTACGCAGGGTTTCGTCGATGTGTATGAACAGGGGTGCCGCGTGCTCGTTATTGGGATTCGGGGCGTGACACCTAATCCCTCTCTTGTCCTCTCGGCCGCCTCTAGTTGCCGTCGTTGCCGTCGGCCACCGTCCGCCCCAAACACCGGCCAGCCGCCACCACCAGCCCACACCGGTAAGCTTATTCACTAATCTCAACCTAGGCTAGTTGTATGCATGTGCGGTTGTGTGGATTAGTGGTTAATTATAGTGATTAGTGGATAATGTGGTTGATTAAGCTAGTTGGGCTTTGGATTATGTTGCTAGCATAATGGGCCGAACGTGTGGGCCTCTTGGAAACTCGGTTTGGGCCTTGAAAGGCCATAGATGGGCCGAATGGAGTGAAGTTGGCGTGACGTTTGATGGGCCTAAGGTTTATAATGGGCTTTGGGTTCTAATTTCATGCTTAATGGGCCTAAACTAATTAATTTAACCCAAAATTCTGATGGTGGGCCTTCATGGACGAAAATTATGATTAAATGGGCCCAATGATGGGTTGGAACATTAAAGATGAGGCCCATTATTGCATATGGGCTTAGAGTGATCAAATGGGCCTAAAATGGGCTAAATGGGCTTAATTGGAAATCCTTGAAAATGGGCTTGGGCCCTACACGAAATTAATTCTAATTGGGCCTTAATTTCATAATGGACTTAAGATTTAATTAATGGGCTCAAGTTTAATTAATGGGCCTTGGTTACTATTAGGGCCAAATGAAATTATTAAGCCCAACTTATCCTAATGGGCCTAACCCATTTCATTCAACCTTAAATCCTATCGAACCCAACTTGACTAATGGGCTTTAAACCTTATAATGGGCTGACCTACCTTAATGAACTTAATTACCCTTGGGCCTTGGGCCGGGATTGGACCCAATCGAACTCGAATCCTTTAATTGGGCCTTAAACCGAGATAAGCCTAATCCAACTACACCTGATGGGTTGTTTAATAATCGAATCATTAGTCGCGGGTTAATAACTCCCAGGGGACTGGCATGGGTGATGGGGTTTAGGCCGAGTTGTTAAGACCGCTGAGGTGAGATTCCTATCGTATGGGTTTGACCCGAGAATTATTGGGGAATACCTTATTGAGGTTTTCTGATTTAGGGATTGTGCGTGGGCCCCTTTGATTTCCTTATGGCATGGCTTGTCGTGCACGTGAAATTATGATGGTTGCTTGATGCGTTCTATACTTGTGCATATATGCCATATCATGCATGCTCTGTGTTAGGATTGACTGATTGCAATCATGTGGGCCCCGCATTCATTGAGAGCATGGCATGGGACACCAGAGTCGTGACGGGAGAGTGTGCCCAGAGGGGAAGTGGAGAGAAAAGGGAGACCAATGTAAGGCGTTTGAGACGCATTGTGGTAATGGCCGTATGGCATTGTTGGGTGAGCCCTGATGGGATTTGGAGTAACAGATGGGCATGGTCTATTGGGACCCGTTATGGCCGATTGAGGCCTGAGCATGATCCATTGGGATCCGATATGGCCGGTTGAGGCCTGTAGCATTGCATATGGCATCTGATTGATATCCCTTGTGCCCGTCTGTATGATATGAACTGTGTTGGGATAATTTGCACGTCTGTTATTCATGTTGGGGTCTGGTACTGAGGAGACTGAGAGTGTCTGAACCCTGGACCGTGAACCTAGTCCGTCGGATAGGACTGACCCCACTAGTATACGCTATCCTGCGTTAGGATTAGTGGTGAGCTTATTGAGTTTCGACTCATGGGCGGTGGTTGCCCTTCTTTTACAGATCCAGGTCACCCGTGATGGCTGCACCGCCGATGCTTTTTGGACTGCCAGTGCAGATGGACACCGAGATTACCCTCCATTTTGATATGCACGCCACTCTGTGGCACAGGCATGTGACCACCGTTTTAGTAGATCAGGGTGGGCCCTATCTTGTACCCCATAGATATGAGGCCTGGTTTAGAGAGGGCCTGTTTGGCTTCGAGGGACCCCAGAGAGACTCCCCGATCCCCATGGAGGACGACCCGATCTTGCTACAGCCAGCAGAGTATGGAGGCGAGGTGGTCGACCCCGACCCACTGCAGGAGATGCCGTCACCGGGACGATCCGAGATAGATGGTCACGAGGAGGGTGACGCGATGGACACAGATGAGGAGGACCCCGAGGAGGATCCAGAGGAGGACCCAGAGGAGGACCCCGAGGAAGATCCCGAGGAGGAGTTCGAGATGGATTGAGAGATACTGTACTGGTCTAGTCTTTTGAGAGAGCGTAGATAATTTGACCATAGCGAGGTTTTCTTTTGGGTCTGTATCTAACGCTTATGTATATATATATATATGTGGTGAATTCGCCTTTTGTAAAAGTGTTCTTGTCATTTCATGCTACCCCACCTTCCTATGTATGTATGCATGCTTAGAAGGCACGCTTCCGCAGTTTCAGATTGTTGTAGTTCGCGCTAGCGTCACTTGGCCGCGATGTGCATCCTGGGCCGTCGCTATTCGTAGGCCAGGTGTACGCAGGGATTTATGGTTATGTATGAACAGGGGTGTCGCGGGCTCGATCGATTGGGGGCTCGGGGCGTGACAACCCCGTTCGAGTGGTATCAGAGCAAGGTCAGCTCGATACGAGACCATTCGAGGATCTGGAGTGATAAGGTTGTTGATTTGGGGTAGTTGGATAGAGAGACCCTAGACCTAGGAATTAGGAAGGGTAAAATGCATGAATTGTTTGGCGCATGTGTTTGCAGAGTTAGACGATTAGTCCAGTATTGTCACGCCCCGAGCCCCAATCGAGCCCGCGACACCCCTGTTCATACACATCAATAAATCCCTGCGTGCACCTGGCCTACGAGTAGCGACGGCCCAGGATGCTCATCGCGGCCAAGTGACGCTAGCGCAAACGACGATAATCTAAAACTGCGGAAGCGTGCCTTCTGAACATGCATACATAATAAGATGGTGGGGTAGCATGAAAAGACAAGAACACTTTTACAAAAGGCGATACACAACATATATATATACATAAGCGTTAGATACAGACCCCAAAAGAAAACCTCGCTATGGTCAAGCTATCTACGCTCTCTCAAAGACTAGACCAGTACAGTATCTCTCAGTCAATCTCGAGCTCCTCCTCGGGATCTCCTCGGGGGTCCTCCTCTGGATCCTCCTCTGGGTCCTCCTCGTCAGTGTCCAATCGCATCACCCTCCTCGTGACCGTCTATCTCGGATCGTCCAGGTGACGGCATCCCTGCAGCGGGTCGGGGTCGACCACCTCGCCTCCATACTCTGCTGGCTGCAGCAAGATCGGGTCGTCCTCCATGGGAATCGGGGAGTCTCTCTGAGGTCCCTCGAAACCAAACAGACCCTCTCTAAACCAGGCCTCGTATCTATGGGGTACAAGGTATGGTCCACCCTGATCTACTAATACAGTGGTCACATGCCTATGCCACAGAGTGGCGTGCATGTCAAAATGGAGGGTAATCTCGGTATCCATCTGCACTGGCAGTCCAAAAAGCATCGGCGGTGCAGCCATCAGGGTGACCTGGATCTGTAAAAGAAGGGCAACCACCGCCCGTGAGTCGAAACTCAATAAGCTCACCACTAATCCTAACGTAGGATAGTGTATACTCGTGGGGTCGGTCCTATCCAAGGGACTAGGTTCACGGTCCAGGGTTAAGACACTCTCAGTCTCCTCAGTACCAGACCCCCAACATGTCTAACAGACGTGCAATTTATCACAACACAATTCATATCATACAGACGGGCACAGGAAATATCAATCAGATGCCATATGAAATGTCACAGGCCTCAACCGGCCATATCGGGTCCCAATGGATCATGCTCAGGCCTCAATCGGCCATAACGGGTCTCCATAGACCATGCCCATCTGTCACTCCAAATCCCATCAGGGCTCACCCAACTGTGCCCTACGGCAATTACCACACTGCGTCTCGAACGCCTTACGTTGGTCTCCCTTTTCTCTCCACTTCCCCTCTGGGCACAATCTCACGTCACAACTCTGGTGACTCATGCCATGCTCTCAATGAATGCGGGCCCACATGATTGCAATCGGTCAATCAAACACAGAGCATGCATGACATGGCATGTAAACACAAGCATAGAACGCAATAAGCAGCCATCGCACTCTCACGTGCACAACATGCCAAGCCATAAGGAAATTAAGGGCCCACGAACGATTTCTCAGACAGACAGATAGCGATAGGACATCGTTCATTAATCCTCGGGTCAGGCCCATAATCATTGGATTCTCATCTAGCAAATCTGGTCACTCGGCCTAAGCCCAAACACCCATGACTATTGATTCAGCAACTAAACAGTCCCTCAGGTGTGTTTGAATTAGGCTTAACTTGGTTCAAGGCCCAATTAAAGGGTTCAAGTTCGAATGGGCCTAATGCCCGACCTGAGGCCCAAGGCCCATATGAGTGGATAGTTCATTAAGGTAAATCGGCCCATTATAAGGTTCAAGCCCATTAATCAGTCGGGCCATTAAGATTCAAGTTTAATGAAATGGGTTAGGCCCTTTAAGTGAGTTGGGCTTAGTAATTTCAGTTGGGCCCTAATAGTAACCAAGGCCCATTAATTAGACTTGGGCCCAATAATTAAGTCTTAAGTCCATTATGCAAATTAAGGCCCAAATAGAGTAAATTTCGTGTAGGGCCCAAGCCCATTTTCAAGGATTATTCAATTAGGCCCATTTAGCCCATTTTAGGCCCAATTAACCCATCTAGGCCCATGTACATTAATGGGCCTCATAAATTAATGTTCAAGGTTATAGTTTGGGCCCATTAAAAGTGATTTTCGTCCATTATAGGCCCACTAGTCTAATTAGGTTAAATTTAGTTCATTTAGGCCCAACTCGTAGTGAATTAAGTTCCCAAAGCCCATTATAACCATAGGCCCATTAGTCCACATGTTTAATTCATTAATCCCAGCCCATTAGCAACATTTCAAGGCCCAATCGCACTCTCCAATTAGCTCACACGTTCGGCCCAATCAAGAACACAAGGGGCCTAAAGCCCATTATCTTAATCACACAAATTACACACTAATCACTCTACTTAACCACTAACCCATAACCATCCACACATATACATACTAGCCTAAACTAGGATTAGGGATTGCTTACCTAGGATGGGCCGAAGACGACGACGAAGGCGGAGGAGTCACCGGCGGCCGGTTCGGCGTTTCGCGAGCGCGGGGAGTAGGCGGCGGCTCACGGCTGTTCCGGCGTCCCTCCGAGGTTCCTAAGGCCTACACGAGTCGGTTCAAGGTGTTAGAGGAGCTGCTGGTGGCGGCGGGACCAGCCGGGACGGCCCGGGCTCCTCCGGTGAGGCACGACGACGATGACGACGGAAGGAGGAGCGGGCTGGGGAGTTTCTCAACCGAGGTGGTCCGGCCATGAGAATGAAGAAAAGGGACACGAGAGGCTTACCGGGACGAGGACAAGGCTGGAGGAGGCGGCGGCGACGGTGGGATGATGACGACGACGGCGGACGGGCGGCTTCACGGTGGCGTCACGGGCGGATGGAGGAGGCCGAGAGAGATCACGAGAGGGAGAGAGGAGGAGGGTCGGCCGAAAGTCCAAATGGGGGAGGAGAGAGAGAGAGGAGAGAGAGAGTGAGGTTGATTATAATGAATTTTTCAAAAATAAAATCCATTATAGTGGGAGTAGGTGATGGGATAATTTGACATTTGATGTGTACTTGATTTGATTGAGTGACAACCTTGGAAATTGTGCCATGACGCGATTGATTTGATTGATTGATTGATGTGACATCTGATTGATGTGACATCTGATTTGACTTGCCTCGATTTGCGTGCCAAATGCACCGATCGGGTCCCGAGCGCGAACGGATTTTAGACTAGATTTGGTGTCGGTCTATCGAATCTACTCTCAAAAATCCTAATTGGTCTCATTCTAAGGTCTGAGCATTTACCGGGGGCATTTCGGTAATTTTCCATTCACGTCTTGCTTCTCGACGTGCACCGGCTGTCTGACCTTCAGTCGACATTTTGAAACCGACTTCATTTCTTCATTGCGTTTATCTTACTGATTCGATTGTCCATCGTCAGATTTCATTTTGTGGTCAATTTCACTAAATACCGACTCTGCCTCAGTCTCAAGCCAACGGGCGGCTGATTGGGAAAAATTCCCAGATAGCCTTTCCCCTTCGGTTGGTCAGCTCAGGGTAGCTAATCCTGAGTGAGCGTCGACTAGAGTGTATTAATGAAGTGTTTCCATTCATTTAGAAATTCCGACAAATGGGTCGAATTTTCGGACTGTCACAAGTATGACTATAAAATTATCATGTTTGGAACTAACCTGCAGATGCGTCAGGACCTGAGGTAAGGTTCTAAAGCTGAACCCCATGAGTTGGGTGCTTGAATGCTGATTGCTGATTGGCTAGTGCTAGTTACTGTTGCATGTGTTTGTATGCCCAGTCGGCTGTTGCGCGCTGCTTGACCATCATGCATTGCACGATTTCTGCATCAAAGGAAAAACTGGTTTAAAATGAAGTTGATTTAAAATAAAGATTTGAGGTTTGAAAAGGGCATGCATCATATTTTATTGGGTTGGGTAACCGTCAGCCTGGTATGGGACAGGTCTGACGGGACGTCTAAAAACTGCAATGAAGCGTGGTATGGGACACGTGGAGTGGGATTCCCTCTGGCTGTGGGTAACTTAGGACAACTGTTCGCACCAAGAAATGAGGAGGGCGGGGAGTGGTCGCCGGGGCAGAGACCCGATCAAGGAGCGGCTCCTGACAGGCTTCTAGTTGAGGTGGCGAATAGAGTGGCCTAGGTTGTGCATTGTCAGGGTGAGTCTAGGTGTCTTCCTAGTCCAATTGCATTTAAAAGCTGCAGCGAACTTTTCATGCATATTCATGTCAGTAGACGCGACAGTAGGCGAAAGCTTGATTGCTAGTTTTAGGGTTTCAAATTCCTGAATGGAATTTTATTGGATATAGGTGAGAGTGATTAGCGAGGATGAGCAATAGGGGCAGAAGACCCAGTGCCGCTGCATCGAGTTCGAGGGCTCCTGCGCCTGAAGGAGACCCGAGGATAGAAGAAATGATGAGGGTGTTGACAGAAGTGAGTAATCTGATGGGTAGGCAAGCTGCTGAGAGAGCTGCCACTGTTGCCCAAGCAGCTGAGGCCGCCTTGGCCGCTGCAAATGGAGCCCATGGGGGCAATGGGCATGGCAATGGAGGACGCCAGACCCATCACATAGTGGAGCAGTTTCTGAAGCTGCAACCCTCAAAGTTTGATGGCACTGGAGGACCTGAGGTAGCTGCCTTGTGGATCGAGCAGCTGGAGAAGGCATTTACAGTGCTTGGATGCACAGATGAAGAGAAGGTCTCACTGGCGACCTACCAGCTCCAGAACACCGCAGATGATTGGTGGAAGGCCACCCGTGGACGAGTCTTTCCTGATGGCATGAGGCCGAACTGGGCTGCTTTCTGCGCAGCGTTTAATGGGAAGTACTTCTCGGAAGCCGCCCAGGAGAGGAAGATGGAGGAGTTCATAAGGCTCCGTCAAGGGCAAATGACTGTGGACCAGTATGAGGGCGAGTTCGCCAGATTGTCCAAGTTTGCTCGAAGGCTGATAGAGGACCCGTGGGACAAGGCCAGAAGATTCAGAGAAGGACTGAGGCCCGAGCTGAAGAGTATGATAATTGCCACAGGGCTGAGGGACTATAATGAGATCTATGAACGAGCCCTGGCTATAGAGCGAGATCTACAAGAGAAGGCTGCCGCATCTGGATCGCGGTTCATGCCAAATAGGAACTTCAGGGATTTCGGCAAGAGGCCGATGAAGGACAACCGCAGGTTCGTCCCACCTGCGAGGAAGACTTTGGGAAAGCCGCCTTTTGCTGGAATCAGAACTGCCGTGACTGTGGCAGGAGACATGGGACAACCCCTGTCCGAAGAAGACGGGAGGATGCTTCAGGTGTGGGCAGATGGGGCACCTTCAAAGGAACTGCCCGAGGAATGGTCCGAGACCCCAGTTCCAACCGCAGCAGCAGCCACCAATGGCGAATGCACCTCAAGGGATTCTGAACCGTCCGCCTGCTCAGGGACGAGTATATGCTGTGGCGCGCAAGGATGCTGAGAATGCGCCAGGGGTGATCACAGGTACCGTTTCTCTCTGTGGTCATACCGCCTATGCCTTGTTTGATCCTGGTGCATCCCATTCGTTCATATCTGCACGTTTTGCTGAGTTGGCTGGAATAGAAACTAGACCATTGGATAATGTATTGCATGTGGCCACCCCATTGAAGGATAGAGTAGTTGTTATGTTGGGATGTAAGGGGTGTGAGATAGCTCTGGGAAATAGAGTTGAGAAGATTGACTTAGCTGTCCTGCCCATGTATGATTTTGACTTGATTGTTGGCATGGACTGGTTGGTTAGACATGGAGCAGTTATTGACTGCAGTAGGAGTACTATAAGGTTGAACCCAGTAGATGGGCCTGAGTATGAGTTTAAAGGAAATCGAGGTGGAACCTCAATTCCTTGGATTTCCGCGATAGAAGCAACCAGGCTGATGGATCAGGGTTGCCTAGGATTCTTGGCATCTGTAATAGATTCGTCGGCTCAAGAGGTGAAGTTGGAGAGGTGCCTATAGTAAGGGAATACCCCGATGTGTTTCCTCAAGAATTGCCTGGCTTGCCACCAGAGCGTGAAGTGGAGTTTGTAATTGAGTTGGCACCTGGAACTGAGCCAATCTCAAAAGCACCGTATAGGATGGCACTATCTGAATTGAAAGAGCTGAAAGGTGCAGATGCAAGAGCTACTGGATAAAGGATTTATCCGCCCCAGTGCTTCGCCATGGGGAGCTCCGGTGCTGTTCGTTAAGAAAAAGATGGATCGTTAAGGCTGTGTATAGATTACAGGCAGCTGAACCAAGTGACGATCAAGAACAAGTATCCTTTGCCGAGGATAGATGATCTGTTTGATCAGCTGGAAGGAGCGTGCGTATTCTCCAAGATAGACCTAAGGACAGGTTACCACCAGCTAAGGATCAAAAAGGAGGATATCCCGAAGACTGCCTTTAGAACGAGATATGGGCATTACGAGTTCACCGTCATGCCATTTGGGCTGACAAATGCCCCAGCTGCATTCATGGATATGATGAACAGAGTGTTCAAGGAGTTCTTGGATCGATTCGTGATAGTCTTCATCGACGATATCTTGGTGTACTCGAAGAACGCTGAAGACCACGAAGAACACTTGAGGATTGTTCTGCAGACGTTAAGGGAGCACTCCCTGTATGCGAAGTTCAGCAAGTGTGAGTTCTGGCTGAACAGAGTGGCGTTCCTTGGACACATTGTATCTGGAGAAGGGATATCAGTGGATCCAGCTAAGATTGAAGCTGTAGAGAAATGGCCAAGCCAACACCGTGACTGAGGTAAGAAGCTTCCTTGGATTGGCTGGCTATTACCGACGCTTCGTGGAAAGGTTCTCCGCGATAGCCGCTCCGATGACAAGCCGAAGTTCTGGACCAAGTGCGTTTCAGGAGCTAAAGGATTGACTTCCGCAAAGACCAGGACCTGGAGGATTTGAATTTACAGCGATTGCAAGAGGTCTAGGATGATGCAACATGACGAGTAGTAGCATATGCATCTCGACAGCTGAGGCCACACGAGATGAATTACCCGACACATGACCTGGAGTTGGCAGCCATAGTATTCGCACTGAAGATTTGGAGACATTATCTGGTGGGAGAGAAATTCCAGATATACACAGATCACCAGAGTCTGAAGTATTTGTTTTCGCAGAAGGAGCTTAAACATGAGACAGCGTCGATGGATGGAGTTACTGAAGGACTATGATTGTGATATCCTATACCATCCAGGAAAGGCGAATAGGTGGCGGATGCTCTGAGCCGAAAGTCGAGCATCGCGCATATGATGGTTAAGGAATGGACGTTACTGGAGGAAATCAGAGACTCTGAGTTCAAGGTCGAGGTAGGAAGCCTCTCGAGCTTAATGGCCACACTACAGATTGAACCCGAAATTCAATTGAGGGTTAAAGAGTTGCAGACTACGGACCCAGATATTCAGAAGATTGTGACGATGGATGCAGAAGAGAGGAAAGATGATTTCAAGGTGACTAAAGACGGGACAGTGAAGTTTAGAGGACGTCTGTGTGTGCCAAACGACGAAGAGTTGAAGGAAAGAATTCTATCAGAGGCACACAGGAGTAACTACAGTATCCACCCAGGAAGCACGAAGATGTACCAGAACCTGCGACAGCACTACTGGTGGAATGGAATGAAGGTGGATGTGGCTAAGCATGTAGCCAAGTGCCTGACATGCCAGCAGGTGAAGGCGCAGCACTGCAAGCCTGGAGGACTGTTGCAACCTTTGGAAATCCCAGAGTGGAAATGGGAGCACATCACCATGGATTTTGTGACAGGACTGCCAAGGAGTCAGAGAGGAAACGACTCAATCTGGGTGATAGTGGACCGACTGACCAAGTCCGCACATTTCATTGCCGTGCGAAAGGACTCTACATTAGAGAAACTGGCGGAGTTATATGTGAGACAGATTGTAAGGCTACATGGAGTGCGAGTAAGCATCGTGTCGGATCGAGACCCTCGTTTCACCGCCACATTCTGGAAGAGTCTGCAGGGTGCTCTAGGGACAGAGTTAAGATTCAGTACCGCCTACCACCCTCAGACTGATGGACAGTCAGAAAGGACTATACAAACTCTGGAGGACATGCTGAGAGCGTGTGTAATTGACTTCAAAGGAGGCTGGGAAGAGCAGTTGCACCTTGTGGAATTCGCTTACAACAACAGCTGTAACAGTCTGAAAATTCGACCCAATTGTCAGACTTTCTAAATGAATGGAAATACTTCATTAATACACTCTAGTCGACGCTCACTCAGGATTAGCTACCCTGAGCTGACCAACCGAAAGGGAAAGGCTATCTGGGAATTTGTCCCAATCAGCCGCCCGTTGGCTTGAGATTGAGACAGGGTCGGTATTTAGTGAAATTGACCACAAAATGAAATCTGACGATGGACAATCGAATTAATAAGATGAACACAAGGAAGAAATGAAGTCGGTTTCAGAAATGTCGACTGAAGGTCAGACAGCCGGTGCACGTCGTGAAGCAAGACGTGAATGGAAAATTACCGAAATGCCCCCGATAAATGCTCAGACCTTAGATTGAGACTAATTAGGATTTTTGAGAGTAGAATCGATAGACCGACACCAAATCCAGTCTAAAATTCGTTCGCGCTCGGGCCCGATCGGTGCATTTGGCACGCAAATCGAGGCGAGTCAAATCAAGATGTCACATCAATCGGATGTCACATCAATCAATCAATCAAATCAATCGCGTCATGGCACAATTTCCAAGAATGTCAATCAAATCAAATCCATCAAAGTCACTATTATACCTAACCCACTATAAACTATCTACCCATTTGTTTATTAGCTTATAATCTCTCCCATTCTCTCTCCTCCCTCATTTGAATTTTCGGCACTCTCTCTCTTCCTCTCCCTCTCTCCCGATTGCTCTCCCTCTCGGCCACTCACGTTCGCTCGCCGTCCGCCCAAGCCGGCCGCCCGTGGGCTTCGTCCGTCGCCGACCAGCCACCGTCGTCGCCCCATTCTCCTCCGGTGAGTCTTCTAGCCCATCCCTCTCTTCATTTCGTAGCCATGGAAGTCCCTTGAAGCCGCCCAACCTCACCGTCTCTCTCTCTTCCTCTCGGCTCCGTCCGCCCGCGAAGACCGCCGGCCACCATCCGCCGTCCTTTGCGCGGCGCCACCGCCATCATCAGCCCTCAACCTCGGCCGGTGAGTCCCTTCTCTCCCTCCCTTCCCTTGTTGCCGTGGCCGTAGACCCTTAGAGCCGACCGTGACCATTTCTCTCTCTCGGTTTCCCTCTAGCCGCCGCGAGCTCCGCCGGACGTCCGCCCCATTCCCTCCGTCCAGCCGACCGTGATCAGCCCCAAATAGGTAAGCAACCCACTAACCTTGACTTAGGCTAGTTGTATGCTTATGTGGCTGATTGGATTAGTGGCTAATCTTGGTGAATTGTGGTTAATATGTGTGATTTGTTGTAAATTGGGCTTAGGTCAATTGGTTTTCTAGCGGGCCGGCCGAATGGGTCTTTTGGAGTAAGAGATTGGGCCTTGGAATGTTGCTAATGGGCTGGAATTAGGGTAATGGGCGTGTGGACTAATGGGCTCACGAATTATAATGGGCTCGGGATTCTAAATTTAAGCTATTTGGGCCTAATTGAACCTAATTGGACCCAATTGGACTAATGGGCTCATAATGGACGAAAATTACTTTGAATGGGCCCAATTAATAGTTGGAATCATTAAAAGAGGAAACCCATTAATATACATGGGCCTAGAATGGCTAAATGGGCCTAAAATGGGCTAATTGGGCTTAATTGGTTAATCTTTGAAATTGGGCTTGGGCCCTACACGAAAATTTAATATTCATGGGCCTTAATTACATATTGGACTTAAGAATTATTAATGGGCCTAAGATTGGCAATTGGGCCTTGAATTCTACTTGGACCCAACTTAAATTTTTAAGCCCAATTAGGTTTAATGGGCCTAACCCACGACACCAAACCTTAAATCCTAGCGAACCCAACTCGACTTATGGGCTTAAAACTCTTTAATGGGCCGAATTTCATTAATGGACTTACTAGCCTTTATGAGCCATGGGCCTTGGTTCGGGCCTTAAGCCCATTTGACTTAAATCCTATAATTGGGCCTTAAACCCAACTGAGCTTAATTCAACTACACAGAGGGATCAATAAAACACTGAATCAATAGTCATGGGTTATTAACTCCAGGGGAATAGCTTGGGTGTTTGGGCTTAGGCCGAGTGATCAGATTTGCTAGACGAGAGTCTAATGGTTATGGATCTGACCCGAGAATCAAAATGTAGTTATCTATCGAACCTGTCTGACTGAGGGATTGTGCGTGGGGCCTTTGATTCTCTTATGGCTTGTCTTGTTGTGCACATGAGAGTGTGATGGTTGCTTGATGCGTTCTATACTTGTGCATATATGCCATATCATGCATGCTCTATGTTTGATTTGCTGATTGAAACCATGTGGCCCCGCATACATTGAGAGCATGACATGAGTCACCGGAGCTGTGACGCGAGAATGTGCCCAGAGGGGAAGTGGAGAGAAAAGGGAGACCAATGTAAGGCGTTTGAGACGCATTGTGGTAATTGCCGTATGGCACTGTTGGGTGAGCCCTGATGGGATTTGGAGTGACAGATGGGCATGGTCTATTGGGACCCGTTATGGCCGGTTGAGGTCTGAGTATGATCCATTGGGATCCGATATGGCCGGTTGAGGCCTGTAGCATTGCATATGGCATCTGATTGACATCTCTTGTGCCCGTCTGTATGATATGAACTGTGTTGTGATAATTTGTACGCGTGTTAGCCATGTTGGGGTCTGGTACCGAGGACTGAGAGTGCCTGAACCCTGGACCGTGAACCTAGTTCATTGGATAGGACCGACCCTACTAGTATACGCTATCCTACGTTAGGATTAGTGGTGAGCTTATTGAGTTTCGACTCATGGGCGGTGGTTGCCCTTCTTTTACAGATCCAGGTCACCCATGATGGCTGCACCGCCGATGCTTTTTGGACTGCCAGTGCAGATGGACACCGAGATTACCCTCCATTTTGATATGCACGCCACTCTGTGGCATAGGCATGTGACCACTGTGTTAGTAGATCAGGGTGGACCTTATCTCGTACCCCATAGATATGAGGCCTGGTTTAGAGAGGGCCTGTTTGGCTTTGAGGGACCCCAGAGGGACTCCCCGATCCCTATGGAGGACGACCCGATCTTGCTTCAGCCAGAGAGTATGGTGGTGAGGTGATCGACCCCGACCCATTGCAGGAGATGCCGTCCCTGGACGATCCGAGATTGATGGTCACGAGGAGGGTGACGCGATGGACACAGACGAGGAGGATCCAGAGGAGGACCCAGAGGAGGACCCCGAGGAGGATCCCGAGGAGGAGCTCGAGATGGACTGAGTTATGCTGTACTGGTCTAGTCTTTTTGAGAGAGAGCGTAGATAGCTCGATCACTGTGAGGTTTTCTTTTGGGAGTCTGTATCTAACGCTCCATATATATATGATGTGTGTTGTCTTTTGTAAAAGTGTTCTTGTCTTTCTTGCTACCCTGTACCACGTGCATGTATGTATGTATAGAAGGCACGCTTCCGCAGGTTTTAGATTGTTGTCATTCGCGCTAGCGTCATCTGGCCGCGATGAGCATCCTGGGCCGTCGCTACTCGTAGGCCAGGCGTACGCAGGGATTCGTGGTTGTGTACGAACAGGGGTGTCGCGCGATCGAATGGGGTCGGGGCGTGACATCCCCGTTCGAAGTGGTATCGCGGGCTCGATACGAGACCATTCGAGGATCTGTGATAAGTTGCATTCATGGATATGATGAAAGGGTGACCTAGGAATTAGGAAGGGTTCGTGATGAATTGATCGACGCATGTGTTTGTAGTAGGGCTAGATGCTGAAGACCACGAAGAAAACTTGAGGATTGTTCTGCAGACCTTAAGGGAGCACGCACTATGTGCGAAGTTTAGTAAGTGTGAATTCTGGCTGAGCAGAGTGGCGTTTCTTGGACACATTGTATCAGGAGAAGGGATATCAGTGGATCCAGCTAAGATTGAAGCTGTTGAGAAGTGGCCGAGGCCAACAACCGTGACTGAAATAAGAAGCTTCCTTGGATTGGCTGGTTATTACAGACGCTTCGTGGAAAGGTTCTCCGCGATAGCCGCTCCGATGACAAGGCTGTTAAAGAAGGAGTCGAAGTTCGAATGGACAGCGAAGTGCGAGGAAAGCTTTCAGGAGCTAAAGGATCGACTGACTTCCGCACCAGTATTGACCATCCCATCCGGACCTGGAGGATTTGAAATTTACAGCGATGCTTCGCTAAGAGGTCTAGGATGTGTCTTGATGCAACATGGACGAGTAGTAGCTTATGCATCTCGACAGCTGAGGCCACACGAGATAAATTACCCGACACATGACCTGGAGCTGGCAGCCATAGTGTTCGCATTGAAGATCTGGAGACATTATCTGGTGGGAGAAAAGTTCCAGATATACACAGATCACCAGAGTCTGAAATATCTGTTTTCGCAGAAGGAATTAAACATGAGACAGCGTCGATGGATGGAGCTTCTGAAGGACTACGACTGTGATATCCTATACCATCCAGGAAAGGCGAACAAGGTGGCGGATGCTCTGAGCAGAAGTCGAGCATCGCGCATATGATGGTAAAGGAATGGACGCTGCTAGAAGAAATCAGAGACTCTGAGTTCAAGGTTGAGGTAGGAAGCCTTTCGAGCTTAATGGCCACGCTGCAGGTTGAACCCGAGATTCAATTGAGGGTTAAAGAGTTGCAAACTACGGACCCAGATATTCAGAAGATTGTGACGATGGATGCAGAAGAGAGGAAAGATGATTTCAAGGTGACTGAAGACGGGATAGTGAAGTTTAGAGGACGCCTGTGTGTGCCAAACGACGAAGAGTTGAAGGAAAGAATTCTATCAGAGGCACACAGGAGTAACTACAGTATCCACCCGGGAAGCACGAAGATGTACCAGAACCTGCGTCAGCACTACTGGTGGAATGGAATGAAGGTGGATGTGGCTAAGCATGTAGCCAAGTGCCTGACATGCCAGCAGGTGAATGCGCAACACTGCAAGCCCGGAGGACTGTTGCAACCTTTGGAAATCCCAGAGTGGAAATGGGAGCACATCACCATGGATTTTGTGACAGGACTGCCAAGGAGTCAGAGAGGAAACGACTCAATCTGGGTGATAGTGGACCGACTGACCAAGTCCGCACATTTTATTGCAGTGCGAAAGGACTCTACGTTGGAGAAACTGGCAGAACTGTATGTGAGGCAGATTGTGAGACTGCATGGAGTACCAGTAAGCATCGTGTCGGATCGAGACCCTCGTTTCACAGCCACGTTTTGGAAGAGTCTGCAGGGTGCTCTTGGAACAGAACTGAGGTTCAGTACAGCCTACCACCCTCAGACCGATGGACAGTCGGAAAGGACTATACAAACTCTGGAGGATATGCTGAGGGCTTGTGTAATTGATTTCAAAGGAGGTTGGGAAGAGCAGTTACACCTAGTGGAGTTTGCCTACAACAACAGCTACCAGCAAAGTATCCAGATGGCACCATTTGAAGCATTGTATGGGAGGGCCTGCAGGACGCCAATTTGTTGGGACGAAGTTGGCGAGAAAAGTATAACAGGCCCAGAATTGGTGCAACAATCAGTGGAGGCAGTCAAGGTGATCAAGGACAGACTAAGGACCGCCCAGAGTAGACAGAGGAGTTATGCAGACAAGAGACGTAAGCCATTGGAATTCCAAGTTGGAGATCATGTTTTTCTGAAGGTGTCGCCGATGCGAGGATTATCTCGGTTTGGCAAAAAGGGGAAGTTGAGTCCCAGATTCGTTGGGCCATTCGAGATATTGGAGAAGATCGGGACACTGGCTTATCGTCTGGCTCTGCCGCCGAACTTGTCGCAGATCCACAACGTATTTCATGTATCGATGCTGAGGAAGTATGAGCCAGACCCTGGCCATATACTCGATCATGAGGTCATTGAAATGGATGACCGCGTTTCCTACGTGGAGAGGCCGGTGAGGATTGAAGATCGCAAGGAACAAGTGCTCAGGAACAGGACGATTCCATTGGTCAAGGTCATTTGGGAGCACCATGGAACCGAAGGAGCCACGTGGGAAAATGAAGACGAGATGAAGAAGAAATACCCGTACCTGTTTGAATGACCCACCTGTAATCTCTCTTTTGAAGTAAGGACTGGTAGACTGTAAATTTCGAGGACGAAATTTTTATAAGAAGGGAAGAATTGTGACAGTCTGAAATTCGACCCAATTGTCAGACTTTCTAATTGAATGGAAATACTTCATTAATACACTCTAGTCGACGCTCACTCAGGATTAGCTACCCTGAGCTGACCAACCGAAGGGGAAAGGCTATCTGGGAAATTTCCCAATCAGCCGCCCGTTGGCTTGAGACTGAGACAGAGTCGGTATTTGGTGAAATTGACCACAAAATGAAATCTGACGATGGACAATCGGATCGGTAGGATAAACACAATGAAGAAATGAAGTCGGTTTCAGAAATGTCGACTGAAGGTCAGACAGCCGGTGCACGTCGAGAAGCCAGACGTGAATGGAAAATTACCGAAATGCCCCCGGTAAATGCTCAGACCTTATAATGAGAATAATTAGGATTTTTGAGAATAGAATTGTTAAACCGACACCAAATCCAGTCCAAAATTCGTTCGCGCTCGGGACCCGATCGGTGCATTTGGCATGCAAATCGAGGCGAGTCAAATCAGATGTCACATCAATCAGATGTCACATCAATCAATCAATCAAATCAATCGCGTCATGGCACAATTTCCAAGGTTGTCAATCAATCACATCAAGTATACATCAAATGTCTCATAACCCCATTACCTAACCCCACTATCTAATTTATTTGAATTCCACCTATTATAATCTATTCCCTCTCTCTCTCCTCATTCATAATTTCGGCGACCCTCCCTCTCTTCTCTCCCTCACTCTCCCGATCGCTCTCTCTCTCCCTCACGGCTCTCGCCCGCCCGTCCGCCGTGCG
This sequence comes from Psidium friedrichsthalianum, assembly GCA_019149425.1. NCBI lineage: Eukaryota > Viridiplantae > Streptophyta > Magnoliopsida > Myrtales > Myrtaceae > Psidium > Psidium friedrichsthalianum. The sequence continues at coordinate 35,820 of JAGVVM010000130.1, forward strand.
CCACCGTCCCCGTCGTCGTCGGCCGGCTGCCGCCGCCACTTCCAGCCATCATCCGACCTTGGTGAGTTCCCTAGCCCCTTCTCCTTCTCATTTTCGTGGGCCGTGAGCCACCATGGGCCGGCCGAACCTTGCCGTCGCTCACTCTCTCTCTCGGTAGGTTGGTGCCGCCCGTTGCCGCCGCCCCCCGTTGCCGTCGTTCCTCCACCGTCGGCCACCCCGCGACCCAACCTCCACTCGGTAAGCCTCCCTAGCCCGTCCTTCCTCCCATTCCGCTGGCCATATGGCCGTTGAGAGACTCCCGAACTCACCTCACACTCTCTCTTTTCCTCTCGGCCGGCTTCCGTCCGCCGTGAGCCCCGCCGCCGTCCCACCTCGTCCCGTCCGTCATTTCCCGGTTCGGCCCCTATAAGGTAAGAAACCCACTAATCTTGACTTAGGCTAGTTGTATGCTTGTGTGGTTGATTGGATTAGTGGCTAATCTTGGTGAATTGTGGTTAATATGTGTGATTTGTTGTTAATTGGGCTTAGGCCATTTGGTTTTCTAGTGGGCCGGCCGAATGGGTCTTTTGGAGTAAGAGATTGGGCCTTGGAATGTTGCTAATGGGCTGGAATTAGGGTAATGGGCGTGTGGACTAATGGGCTTAAGAATTAATGGGCTCGGATTCTAAATTTAAGCTATTTGGGCCTAATTGAACCTAATTGGACCCAATTGGACTAATGGGCTCATAATGGACGAAAATTACTTTGAATGGGCCCAATTAATAGTTGGAACATTAAAAGAGGAAACCCATTAATATACATGGGCCTAGAATGACTAAATGGGCCTAAAATGGGCTAAATGGGCTTAATTGGTTAACTCTTAAAATGGGCTTGGGCCCTACACGAAAATTTAATCCTAATGGGCCTTAATTTCATAATGGACTTAAGAATTATTAATGGCTTAAGATTAGTAATTGGGCCTTGAATTCTATTTGGGCCCAACTTAATTTATTAAGCCCAATTAGCTTTAATGGGCCTAACCCACTACACTAAACCTTGAATCCTATCGACCCAACTCGACTTATGGGCTTAAAACTCTTTAATGGGCCGAATTACATTAATGGACTTACTTACCCTTATGGGCCTTGGGCCTTGGTTCGGGCTTTAGGCCATTTGAATGAATCCTATAATTGAGCCTTAAACCCAACCGATCTTCATTCACTACACGAGGGTTAATAAAACACTGAATCAATAGTCATGGGTTATTAACTCCAGGGGAATAGCATGGGTGTTTGGGCTTAGGCCGAGTGATCAGATTTGCTAGACGAGAGTCCAATTGTTATGGGTCTGACCCGAGGATCAATGAGTAATATCCTATCATATCTGTCTGACTGAGAAATTGTACGTGGGCCCCTTTGATTTTCTTATGGCTTGGCTTGTTGTGCACGTGAGAGTGTGATGGTTGCTTGATGCGTTCTATACTTGTGCATATATGCCACATCATGCATGCTCTATGTTTGATTTGCTGATTGCAATCCGTGGCCCCACATACATTGAGAGCATGGCATGAGTCACCGGAGCTGTGACGCGAGAATGTGCCCAGAGGGGAAGTGGAGAGAAAAGGGAGACCAATGTAAGGCGTTTGAGACGCATTGTGGTAATTGCCGTATGGCACTGTTGGGTGAGCCCTGATGGGATTTGGAGTGACAGATGGGCATGGTCTATTGGGACCCGTTATGGCCGGTTGAGGCCTGAGTATGATCCATTGGGATCCGATATGGCCGGTTGAGGCCTGTAGCATTTCATATGGCATCTGATGACATCTCTTGTGCCCGTCTGTATGATATGATCTGTGTTGTGATGAATTGTACGCGTGTTAGCCATGTTGGGGTCTGGTACCGAGGACTGAGAGTGCCTGAACCCTGGACCGAGAACCTAGTTCCATTGGATAGGACCGACCCTAGTAGTATACGCTATCCTACGTTAGGATTAGTGGTGAGCTTATTGAGTTTCGACTCATGGGCGGTGGTTGCCCTTCTTTTACAGATCCAGGTCACCCATGATGGCAGCACCGCCGATGCTTTTTGGACTGCCAGTGCAGATGGACACCGAGATTACCCTCCATTTTGACATGCACGCCACTCTGTGGCATAGGCATGTGACCACCGTGTTAGTAGATCAGGGTGGACCTTATCTTGTACCCCATAGATATGAGGCCTGGTTTAGAGAGGGCCTGTTTGGCTTCGAGGGACCCAGAGGGACTCCCCGATCCCTATGGAGGACGACCCGATCTTGCTGCAGCCAGCAGAGTATGGTGGCGAGGTGATCGACCCCGACCCACTGCAGGAGTTGCCGTCCCCAGGACGTTCCGAGGTCGATGGTCCGAGGAGGGTGACGCGATGGACACAGACGAGGAGGAATCCAGAGGAGGACCCAGAGGAGGACCCGCGGAGGATCCCGAGGAGGAGTTCGAGATGGATTGAGTTCTGGCTGTACTGGTCTAGTCTTTTTGAGAGAGCGTAGATAGCTTGACTGGTGAGGTTTTCTTTTGGGAGTCTGTATCTAACGCTCTATACATATATTGATGTGTATTGTCTTTTGTAAAAGTGTTCTTGTCATTCATGCTACCCTGTACCTTGTGCATGTATGTATGTATAGAAGGCACGCTTCCGCAGGTTTTAGATTGTTGTCATTTTTGCGCTAGCGTCGCTTGGCCGCGATGAGTATCCTGGGTCGCCGTCGCTCTCGATCTCTTCGTCCGG
>JAGVVM010000131.1:0-2500 GCA_019149425.1 Psidium friedrichsthalianum
AATATTGAGAATACTCATTGAATTGGAGGCAGCGGATCACGAAATCTTGGCGATCTTCTCTATCTAATGAATGGAGAGTCCGCTTTGAAATCGTCCGCCCTGCACCCACCCTCCCAGTATATGCTTCAACAGGAATCACACAAGGGTAGATTGATACAATATAAACCTCTGGTAAAATGCCCGCCCGTAACGTAACCAGCAGATAAAGTACATTCCATAGTCCGTTTTAGGGATTGGCGACTTACCCATTCAGTGACTTTGGCACTGGACGTTCCCAAAATGGGTACTATCGCATCGGGTGAATTCAATACTAGACGCCTGTTGGCATTCCAGCCTTCCTTCTCCTTTCAGGGCCTATCCGAAAGAGAATACAGTACTTCTTGGTCGTGAATATCTGAATAGTACGAACCGTTCCGTGGATATCTTTGCTTCGGAACAAAACAATTAGAATTAGGCTCGGTCAACTGGAATGTGTATTATCCATATAGGGGATCTTCCAATCGAGACGATCCATCGACCTGATACGAAGAGAAAAGTCTATCTATTTTATTTAGTTATTCAGTTAAACTTAAACCAATGATTCGTTATTGGAGCAGATAGCAACAACCATTTCATCCGACATGCGTAGTTTTGATTTTCCAATGGATTTACATCTTTCATTAATGGAAATTTTTGGATGTAGTGAGTAATAGCTCTGGTTATTCGCTGTTCAAAAATTCTTGTTTAGGCAGTTCATACCATCCATACATAGTGTTTTGATCTAAGATTTCAATTCTTCCGTGTTTCAGCAGTAGCATATTGTTCCGTGGAGCTAAGGTCCAAAATAGGGAAGAAAGAGGTGTTTCCACGACTCTACCACTCAGTCAATTCTGTTCCACTTAATCCCTATTTCATGGCCACATATTTTTCCGGCTAAGTAATGGGAAACCTTTCTACTGTTCCATGAATCCGATTTTCATTTCATCCGGGAAAAGCCATCTTTTTCTCAACAATGTCTTTGTCATTTGATCCAATAGCCTTCCGTTAGATAGGAACAGATTTGATAAATACTGATAACTCTCGGATGGAGTATTAGAACGGAAAAATCCATTAGATAATGAACTATTGGTTCTAAGCCATCTCTGGCGATGAATCAACAATTCGAAGTGCTTTTCTTGCGTATTCTTGATAAACCAGCGTTTATATATAGATGTAGGGGGATCTGTTTGGGAAGTAAGAAGCCCCTTTGACATCTCTTCATCTGCAAAGAATTCTCGATGTGAAAACACAGAGACAAAGGGCTGATCTTTGAATAGGAAAAAGAGTGGATCTGCAGGGTCCCAAATAAATTGGCTTATTCGAAAAAAGCCTTGTTCTTTGGAAGATCTATCTCGTGTCTGGTACTGCATGGTTCCACTCTGCAAGAACTCCGAATCATTCTCTTGAAGCTCCTCCTTTTCATCATAAATAATCCGCTTGCCCCGAAATGACCTGGCCCAATAGGGAAATCCCAATGAATTGGGCCTTTCGATACAATCAAATAGAAAGCCCCAAGGGCGCCATATTCTAGGAGCCCAAACTATGTGATTGAATAAGTCCTCCTCTATCTGTTGCGGGTCGAGGACTCCTTCTCCTTCCCCTTCTTCAAACTCCGATTCGTATTTTTCATAGAGAAATCTCTGATCAACGATAGAACAAGATCCATTTTGCATCATATCTAAGGGATTCCTTGGTTTGGGCCGAAGAAGCAATGTCACTCGATCATTATCAAACTGACTGTAATCTTTTTCTGTCCGCGAGGATCCCACCAGAGCGCCTTCTACTTCTAATAGGCCATGAACTAGATCAGAATCATTCTCAACGAGTCCATAAGAAGTGATCTCATTTTTTTCATCGGGTCCGGGTAGAGACCAAAGGTCTTGAGCGATCGATCCGGCAGAACAACTCAAAAGATAAAGAAGTATCGTTAATTTCTTCATGCTCGTTCCAAGTTCGAAGTACCATTTGTACAAATAAGAATCCCCTTCGTTACATGATTTCTTCTTCATATAGATAGATATAGGATCTATGGGGCAATTACTTAGAAGTACATTTTGTGCAACAGCCCTTCCTATCTGATAGAAAAGGATCCCATGATCCTGAACCGATCTTACCTGGGATCGCAAATCCCAAGTTTGTCTATGAAGAGCAGATCTAATTGTATTAGTGTCTAGAATTGATTTCTTCTGTGTAATACTAATCGATAGGGCCTCATTGGTAAGTGCTACAAGATCTCGTACATTGGAACCCATGGTTATGGACCCGAATCCATTAGTATGGAACATTTTCTTTTCCAAGTGAAATCCCCTAGTATATGAAAGGGTGAAAAAGTGCTTTCGTTGTTGTGGAATAAGAAGCCTTCGTATCTTAATGCATGTATTTAATTTATTCGGAGCTATTAGAGCGGGATCCACTTTTTGGGGAATATGAGTCGAAGCAATAACAAGAATATTTTGAGTGGAACATCTTTCACAATCCCTGG
>JAGVVM010000131.1:5000-7500 GCA_019149425.1 Psidium friedrichsthalianum
ATCCAATAATAATGGTTTCCATTTTTTCAAATGAACGATTTGAAGACCTATTGATTCTAACAACTGATTGCAGAGTTGATCATTCGGACCTTTCAATTCATAGACGTGGATCTCGGACCTATGAATGGGGGTATTCCCGAAACTCACAAAGAAAAAAGGAAGTGAGTTAGACAAAAAAAGAAGAAACTTGGACAAAAAGAGAAGTAACTTGGACAAAACGAAACGAAGTGACTTCGACAAATCTTTTTTGTCGATAACCTCAGACCAATCAATCGAATATTGATGAATACGTAATCGATCGAAGACTACTTGAAAACGGCTCTTCTGCTTAGAAACGAAATGTTCCAAATGTTCCTGGAAATTCTTGCTCCCATTGGACCATTTGTATCTATATGCATTAGGATCCCGATTCACGGATCTCTCGGTTCTAGAAATAAAAATAAGAGGATCGAACCATTTCTTCTGACTCTTTTTCAAATTCGATAAATGTTGGTTGATCGTATATTTCATTATAGTTCTATGATTCAAAGTATCATTTCCTATTTGATCCCTTTGAATTCCATATTCGAAGTTGCGATCGGATCTATTCATTAAAAAGAATCGATTCCATACATTTCTTATGTACCCATAGGTGCTATATTGGATTTGAATCAGATTTCGGATCCATCTATATTGATTGACTGCCTCCATTATGTTGTTGCTAGCAAATACCACTATTTTTGGTTTTGGATCTTCCAAATCATTCCCGCAGGAGATCCGGACCCATTTTTTTATGATCCTTCGATAAAAAGATTCATTCTCTTCATAAAAAAGAGGAGGTAGAACCAATAAAGATTTCTTTTTCGATTCATCCCTGGAGTTGAATACCTCATTCAAGAATTGTTTTTGATCCAATACGTAAGAATCCATAGAAAAGGCAAATCCCTTATGATACACCAGATCCGGCTCGCTTATTGATAGAGTGAATCGATCTGCCATTTCTTGAAATCTCTCTTCTGATTCAAAATCGTGGTGTAACGTGTATCCCCCCCTGTTCCGGTCATGGAACAGATGAAATAAATCAAAAAATGTATTTTTGTTCAAGAATGAAATCTTATGGGAACTGTCCATATCCAGTTCATCCTTCGGAACCATATCACATCCCGGATCTGATGAAATAGGATGAATTGAGACGGTATTTTGTAAATACGTAATTATCTTGAATATATTAACTATTTCTTTATTTTCCGATCGCCTGGAAGGGACAAAAGAAACATCTTGTTCTTTCTTCAACAATTTCTGATCTCTAGTGGACCTCTCAGTAGGATTCGAACCCAGATGAAGTTCTGACCATCTGTCAGAGAAAAAAGAAAGAATGGATCTTGTAGGATTCCCAAGAAATTCTTCGATTTCTTCCGGAAGCAGATGATTCTTCATCTCCTTCTCACGTTCCGTGAATAGCCGGGAATATCCAGAAAGGCATTTAGAGAATCGGTCTGATTCTAGCTCTGTTCGTTCCGTTTGAAGAAAGGAAGGATCCCAAAGAATCGATCTTTCTTTTCGTTGTTGAATCTCTCTTTGATTGATCAATGTGTGATATTCCGAATCCTCATTACTAATGGAATCGAAATGATCTCTGGATTGATCAGAAGATCCTTTCAATTGGCTAGAATCCGTTACTTGAACGAAACTAGATCTTGTAGAATCATATTGAATATTTGACGATACATTCCGTACCTTGCTAAAAAACCGATCCTTGTTTACCAACCACACATTGTCTAACCAAATCCAATTCTCTCTCGATATGTTCCTCAAAAAATCCGATTCGGGCGGATTCTTCCCCCAACTAACGAAGAGATCTTGGCGGAATTGCCACATATGAAATTGAGCACAATTTTGCAAAGAAATAGCCCACTTGTTTCTCGAGAAGAGATGGGAAATATGCTCAATATCATTTGATTGAATAGTTGACCCAGCTCCTTGTTGTTTGAAGAAACCCTCCACTTCAATTGGTATTTTTTCACGAAAAGCAAACATGAGATAACAAATCCAGTCTTTAACTAAGATTTCGAATAGCTGTCGCGAATTCAAGTTAATTATGTTTCGCCTCTTACTCGGAGAAAGACGATCAAAAAATTCCCAATCATGGTCCTTGCAGATCGGATCATCCATATAATATACAAAAAGAAACTCCAGATATTTGATATCTTTCTCTTTGAATGAGATCTCAATTCCAGCGACGGTTTCATTAGATATCTTACAACTAGAATCCCTCTTTTTTCCGATCCAGTTCCTCCACCACCGCGAACCCCAGTTAGATTCAGGCATGATACACTTTTTCGTTATTGGGAGAACCCAAGTACTCTCTTTCGGATCCAGGAAACAGCTCTCAGAGATCTTTTTTCCTTTTGGAAGATAGAGGAGCGAAACAATCAACCTATTGATATTGGAAGACCCAAAAGATTCTTCCAATGTATCATTTCTGGGTCCAATGGAATTCATAGGTATAGGAAGAAGCCCT
>JAGVVM010000132.1:0-11593 GCA_019149425.1 Psidium friedrichsthalianum
GGAATTTCTTACACGGGAGGTACAGTAGGTGCAGCGGTTAGTGCAGACACTTGTAATTTACTTCATATTATTTTTTTAGTCATATAAATTATTAGCATTTGATAACTTCTATTGACTTTAATTTCATAAACAGGCTGATGGTACAGAACAAATCATATCATTATGTAGAGCTACGTCTCGAGATCGGGAGAACATGCGAGAGACCATACGGAAGATAGGGAAGATATATATAGGAATGCTACATGCCTTCAATGAAGAGAGACGATTAATAATAATTCCACGACCCCAATCAATACCTACCACAACACGTATTAGAGCGCATGAAGATGACCCACCTCAGACTAGTCAATCAATCCGGAGGACTACTAGAGCTCATCGAAATACAGATGTCGTCCCTTATCCCATGGTCTATAATACGACAGATTTCATTCCTAGGTTCAATCTCAGGTTCAACCAGATAGATTTTACTTCGGGGTTTGGCCAGTTCACTAGCTCATTTTATGAGAGATTCCATTCCCATACTCCCGCAAAATCTTCGACGGCTGGAGGATTTGATCTCTCTCCTTTTTCCCAATATGCTTCTATGGAATATGTACCATCTGAGCATGAGATGTTTGCTTAATTTGATGATGCACCACAACCACAGCTGTCACAAGAGAGTATGCCTTCGTCACCTACACATCCCACTCAACTGGAATCTCATCGTCGATACAATACTAGACCTGCCAAACACCAGAGATGACCTACTTGCGGAACGGGAGGTCACGTAGGGGAACGACATCATCATTGAATGTAATCAGGGTTGACGATTGTTATGTATTATTATAATTTTGATTTACCAGAATTTTTTACATCATAATTATGATATTGCTATGTGTTGACACCTGAATTTTAATTAAGTTTTTTAAGAAAATTAATAGAAAATCCATAAAACAAATCTATAAAATTGAAAAAATCATATTTTTGAAGCTTTAGCGAAGCCTGAGGAACCAATTTCGAAGAAAAATAATATTTTGAAAAAAATGTCCAATATTTTATTTTAGATACCTTTTCATGTTGGACCCTTTAAATTTGAAAAATCCGATTGGGGATTGTGCATTCCTTCACAAATGCAACTCCACATCGGGCTTAAAAAATACAATTTCATTCTTTTGTTAATTTGTTTTCACATTTTAGGAGTTTTGACATCGCCCTATAGTGCTCGGAATTTTTTATCTGACCCCATAGTGCCAAAAATTACTCAATTACAACAAAAGGGCTTAATTGAAATTTTTATTTTGGCCCCCAAATCACCCAAAATGAAATTTTTGTAGGGGCACCCATGAAGAAAAAACCCATCGCCCTATATTTTTAATTATTATGAATCCATTGATGGGGGTGGTTTAACTTGATTCAGTCATTTAAGTTTTGGTTTATTGAAAATTCAATTTCGATTGAAAAATGAAATTTGGGGGTTTTTTACACTAAATCAAACAATTGTATCTCCCAAATTACGTCTGCTATATGGAAAAAAATGCTAGGAAACTCAATTTTGTTGTCCATTTTTTGAAAAAAAGGTCATTCAATGGCCCAATTTGATTTTTTTTGTCAATCGGGTCAATCGAGTCGAGCGACTTTGAGTCCATCTTTTATGCTTCACCGTCAGTATTTATTATTGTTCCGTCGGGTCAACCTGATCCACATAATAATAAAAACATATATGAAAATTCCAAGGAATTAAAAAAATCCAAAAAATTACAAAAACTCCAGAAAATCAGAAAAAAAATTAAAATATTACAAAAATATTTTCTCGAGTTCATTCTTAATGAGAGCTCACACATATGACATTAGCAACTACACAATAAAAAGATAAATTTGCTAGATCTGCTATCGAGCCTTCGAATACAGCTTCAAAATTTAAAATCAGCTCATCCATAGCTTCTTTTAAGGTTTGAAGAAGGAATCATTGCCATTTGTCTCAATCCTTTCCTGAAAGTGAATAACTAAACAATTAAAACTTTAAGAATGTCGATTATAACCAATAAAAGGTGGAAATAGTATACCTTTTGAGATAAAAAAGATTGTTGAATAAGCAAGACAACTTAGAAGGGTAAAGAACCTTAAACCGATCTGTATGCACAAGTTTGATTGTTATGTCTTGATTTTCCACAATAGTTGCAATGGTTAGTCGAGTTACTACTTCTCGGGGTACTTCAGTCCATCTTAGTACGTATGTGTGATGCACGGAGTCTTCCTTTCTTTCTAATATGGTTCAGGTCTGGCACTAATGGCAGCTTGTCAAGTTTAGGCTAGTAATTTGGATCCCCCAATGGATGAAACATGTACCATAGCACTGAAGTATTCTATCTGAAGTGTAAAATTCATCTACCATTGTATTGTAATCAATTGCATATTTTCGGCACACAATAATTACATATGAACATGTGATTTTCATCTCTTGAAATTTTTCATATGTGCATCTTCGCAGGTTTAGCTCGACCTTGTGTTTGTGGCCCCCAATTCTTTTGGATCTATCATATCCAGTTTTAACTTTAAATATCCCTAAATCAGAGTCGAACCGGGTTACCTCATGCCTAAGTGTAGCTTCAATATTCTTCTAGAGAAGGTTACCTGCAAATTGAGTATATATCCATCCCTCCACCTTTTGTGCCCTATATGTAGTTCTTTTGGTATCGAAATAATGAACTAACTGATAAAATATCTTATTCACCATAGCTGTTATAGGCAAAGCACGAAATCACTTCAGTATCCCATTAATCGATTCCGCTAAATTTGTGGTCATCGATGCATATCTCTTTCATTCATCATAAGCTTTTGTCTATTTATCCCAAGGAATCTAATCACGCCATTCAGCTGTTTGTGGATGCAATTCCCTCATTCGATTCATGATGTATAGGAACTTTCACTTTTGGTTCTTGTAAGCTATACATTATAATAATAATAAGTACTTATCACACAATTTTATAAATAAGTAATTTCCTCAAATTATGTAATTTATAAATTTTATCTGCCATCGGAATAGCTCTTTTGCCTTCAGCATCTTTGAAGTGTTTATTATAATTGCTGACAATATGTCGAATACAAAATCTATGGTGGCCATGTGGAGGATGCCACCCATCTGTCTCCATTGCTTTTTGAATCCCGATATGTTTGTCCGATATTACGCAAATATAATCTCGGCCATTAGTGACATATATCTACAATAGATCCATAAACCAAGACCAATTATCAACAGTCTCCTGATCGACCAAAGCAAATGCCAATATAAATATATTATTATTCCCATCAAATGAGACCACATATAAGAGGGTTCCTTGGTATTTGCCATACAAAAAAGTTCCATCGACAAAATCACGGGATGACAGCTTTTGAAGCCTTCAATCGTTTGTTTATAAAGCCAGAACATCCAGTTGAAAAACTTGCAACTCTAATCTTGGCTCAGGTAATACTTGATCACAAAATAAAAACATGGATTCAATGGCAAAATGGGATTATTGTCATGCCCCGAACCCCAATCGAGCTCGCGACATCCCGCTCATACATTTAGATTCTACTCGCGCTCGCCTGGTCCACGATATGCGACGGCCCAGGGAGTCTCTTCGTCGCGACCAGACGACGCGTCATTCAATCTCTTGAACCTGCGGAAGCTAATTTCCTATTCCACACATGCATACATATGATAATGGGGTAGTACACAAAAAGAGAATACACAAAACATCACTATATACATAACAAAGGTGTTAGGTACAGACCCCAAAAAGAAAATACAACGCGCGACTCTAACACCTACACTCCGACCATTTTCCAAAAGCTGGACCTGACACCCACTACAGTCAGTCCTCTGGCTCCTCCTCGGGGTCCTCTTCTGGATCATAATTTGCCCACGGGTCCTGCTCCATGTAGTGACCTATCTCGATCTCTACCTTCACTGGGAGTCCAAAAGGTGTTGGGGTGCGTCCATCACTGTGATCTAGGATATGAAAATATGGCAACCACCGCCAGTGAGTCGAGGACTCAGCAAGCTCACCACTAATCCTAGCGTAGGATAGGGTATACTAGTGGTTTGGACCAAACCAGTAGACTAGGTTTCTGGTCATCTACTCCGGGTACACTCTCTCGTCATGGGTACTAAAATCCCAGAGCATGAATAATCAACTACGCGTGATATGCGAATCATAAAATACAGACGGGCAGTTAACAGACAATAACAGCAATTCAATATGCAAAGACAGATGCATGCTCAGCCCGTCTCAACTGATCCCAGTGGATCCTGCCCGCTTATCTCTCCAATTCCCATCAGGGCTCATCCAACAGTGCCACTCGGCATCGTGCCTCAACCCGCGTGTGGTACGCCTCAGGTTGGCACGCTTATCTCTCCACTTCCCCGCGTAAAGACGCATCAGGGCTCATCCAACATGTCACTCCTCCCAGTGACTCATGCCATGCTCAGATCACATTATGCTCAGACGAAGTCAAACAGCGAATCAGTCACAAAGCATGCATTCACAAAGGTGCAGCAGTACAGGGGCAAAGCATTTCAAGAAGACATCTGAGCAACTCGCGTTCATCAGAACAGGCTACATGTAATCCCAGTACCCTACAGGCAGATTCTCGATCATCGGAGTTTAGTCAGATAGCTCACATAAAGCCATTTACTTTCCCTTGAATAATCCTCTCGAACGAACCCAATCGTAGTTGACATCGTCCTTTAGGACCCATTTATTTCTGGACCTGGTCCTATCAGGCCCAATAACCCGGCTTAAGCCCAGTCTCTATCGTTAGTCCTCGATAAATCAACGGCCCATAATTAATATCTTGAAATACTTTTGGGTTTCATTATATTTTATTAAATTAGGTTAAGCCCAGACTAAGGCCCATAAGATTCGTCCTTAAGTTCAGGCCCATTAAATTGAATTAAGCCCAATAGGTCCTGGGCCCATGTACTAGTTCCAAGCCCATAGTTTAATGTTGGATAGTTTAAATATTATAAGGCCCAATATTTTATAAATTTTCGTGTAAGGCCCAAGCCCAAAGTTTAATGTTAGTCCATTAAGCCCATTTTGGTTATTTTAGGCCCAATTCTATAGCCTAAGCCCATGTACATTATTGGGCCCGAAATTCTTATAACCAGGCCCATAATTTAAGTCCAATTAAGCTTGAATTTTCGTCCAAGTGAGGCCCATTATCAAGACTTAAGCCCATGAGTCTCATTTTGGCCCAATTAGTCTAAATATTAACCCCTAAGGCCATTAGTATCCTTTGGCCCATTATTCACACGGATAAGCCCATAATTTACGGCCTCAGATAACCATCTCTAGGCCCAATTTAATCTGAATTTCGTCCATTGGCAAGCCCATTTCCATATCTTAGGCCCATAAGCTTATATTAGCTTAGTTTAGTCCAAATCAAGCCCCTAGGCCCATTGACACTCTTCGGCCCACTAAGTTCACGCCTAATCCGCCCATTTGTAGCCCACAATAACTAATTTAAAGCCCAATTCCTTTCCACCAGCCCACACGCTCGGCCCAAACTTCCTTCTCCTCACTTAGTCCAATACCCATTATGCATAACCACTCATTATACTCCATAATCGAAATCACCAACCCTTAATACATCAAACAACACACGTATACAGCTAGCCTAGACTACGATTAGGGTAGAGCTTACCGGTGTGGCTGGACACGGCGACGGCAACGACGGGGGTAGGGCGGCGGACGGTCGTGCTCTCGGCCTAGGAAGGAACGGCCGAGTTAGGTCATCAAATGGGATCAAATGGCCATGGAAATGAGAGAGAGAAGAGTCAAGAGGCTTACCAAGGTGGGCCAAGGGAAATGGGTGGCCGACGGTGGAGTTTGAAGGGCGAACGGCGGCGGCTCCTTCTCGAGCGAACGATGAAGACTGAGAGAGAAGAGAGATGGTGAGGTTCGGTCGGCTTCATGGTGGGTCTCATGGGCCACGAAAATGAGAAGGCAAGGGGCTAAAGGACTTACCAAGGGAAGACAAGATGATGGCGATGGAGGGCCGAACGACGATGAACAGGCGGCGGCTTCGGGCGGAGCTCACGGCAGACGAAGGAAGATGAGGAAGAGAAGAAGAAAATGAAGAAGAAGAAGATGGCGTCGGGAAGAATGAGAGGGAGGAGGAGAGAGGGAGAGAGAAGAAGATAGTTTATAATAAGGAAAACCAATAATAATCAAGTTAGTGGAGTAGGTTTATGACGATTTGATGTTTGATGTATTGAATGACAACTTGAATGACTTGATGTGATGTGCCTTGGAACTTGTGCCATGATTTGATTGATGGGATTGTTTTATTGATGTGACACCTGATTGATGGGACATTTGATTTGACTCGTCTCGATTTGCGTGCCAAATGCACCGATCGGATCCCGAGCGCGAGCGAACTTCGGTCTGGTTTTGGTTTCGTTCTATCGTATTTGCTCTCAAATAATCCTATTTGGTCTAATTTTAAGGATTGAGCATTTACCGGGGGCATTTCGGTAATTTTCCATTCACGTCTTACTTCTCGACGTGCACCGGCTGTCTGCCCTTCGGGCGACATTTCTGAACCTGAATCCATTTCTCCATTGTGATTCTCTTAGTAATTCGATTGTCCACTGTCGGATTTCATTTCATGGGCAAATTCATTAAACACCGACTCCGTCGAAATCTCAGACCAACGGGCAGCTGTTTGGGAAAATTTCCCAGGTAGCCATTCCCTTTTGGTTAGTCGTCTCAAAGTGGCCAACTTTGAGTGAGAATCAATCGGAGCGCATTTATGAAATATATCCATTCATTCCGAAATCCCGATAACTGGGTCGAATTTTCAGACTGTCACAATTATTACATGGAATTTTGTGTTGGAATGTTATTTCCATCACAACATGCAGCGTAGTTGGCTACGAAAGTACCCAACCATGAATCATCTTCATCAATGGGATTATTCTTCATCACTGTCGTCAGTACCCGATCATGAATCATCTTCTTCATCACTATTATCATCATCGTTATCATCGTACTACACGTACTAATTATTCACATCAATATCATCTTTACCAACATTGAAACCTTCTCCAATTGAATCATTTATCGATTGATGTTCATATACAGTAGCATAATACTGTAGAAACCCCATATAACCGGATAAACATGCAAACTGTTGGATTTTCTAAACTATGCTATCATTATTCACATCCACAATATTATACATCATACAACCGGTTGTTCCAACCGATTGTCTATACATCAGACTGGGAATAAACTGATTTTCTGTTATATTCAATTCGTGCTCAATCGTAGCACGTAATCCATCAAATGTGGATATGTTTCCAAACTCAAACATAGCACATTGTCCACATTCGTAATCATATCCAAATTGATTTTGTACTATTCTATCTTTCCATTGTACAGTCACAAAAGATGTAAACATTTTGTTAAACGAACAAATTACAAATTATTTTGTATGTAAAATTTTATAATTTTTTTCCTCTACACATTAATAAATGAATATTATAACTATCAATATAACAAATGAAATAAATAAGGTCACAAAAATATTTACGAATTTAGGCATTCTTTCAAAATATTTATAGATAAGGAATATAATTGTCATTTAGAAATGAATGAAGGACCAAAATCATCAACAACAACATCTAGTTTTTTTTGTGATTTGGATTATCATTTTTAATTTTTTTGTGATAAATTTTTTTATTTTTTGATTATTTTTTAATTATTTTCTTGCCAAATCAACCAGATCAACCGAATAGGACACCTAGGGGTTTGACCCAAATAACAGCGTCACTTCCATTTTTGATATTATCTATTTTTTTTCTTTTCAAATTTACTTTTTCCTTTTCTTTTTTTAAAAATCTTTTTCCTACACATTTTTGGGACCGAGTCAATTCGACCCAACTCATAAATTCAAAGAGCAGGTCCAAACCCACTCGAGTTTGAACCGGAACTTTCACGATAGAATTTTGGGCATTTTTTTATTTATGATGCTTTGTTTCATTTTTTTCCTAATTTTTCTATTATCTAGGAACTTTTTATTATTATAAACAAATCGTATAATCCAGGTTTGCCCACCTGGCCAGTCGACCTCCCTTGAATTAAACGACTAAAAACAACAGTTTAGATCTAATTACCACATCTTACGGTCCAGATTTAACCATGATTTTGCACAAAAATTTTCCTAAGACATGTACATTTAGTTATTAGTTTAGTATTCTCATAATCATATTTAATAAACCTTACAAAATTTTAAAAATATGATGAAAATAAGGTTTAATACACACAATTTTTCGTGAGACATGTATCGACATGCAAAATAGAGATATTTGTAGCGCAAAAATAAGATATTTTTAGGATCAAACATCCTGCAAAAATATCACAAATTAATAACGAAATAGGGACTCAACAGCACTAAAACAATCAAAACATGTTGAAATTAACCATAACATGGATATATGCATTACCTTAACCCAAAAAGCGTGCGTACGTCAAAACGGTGGAAAAAGATACTTCGACGCTTCAAATTTCTCTCCTCTTATCTAGCTTCTCTATCATGTAAAAAAAAATTAACGTTATACACAACGAAATGAAAAACGCAAAGGTTAGAAGAAAACAGATTATAAAGTGAATCGTTACCTGGTTCAATGACGAGAAAATGTTGACAGAATAATTCATCACGAATATGGAAATGTTTGAAATTGACGAATGACTTCCAAATCTCTCTTTTCTCTCTTGATTTTACCTCGGCTCTCTCTCTGCTTTCTCTCTATTTTCTCTCTGTTCCCTCTCTTCATCTTCGCAAAATGGCCACTCCGTTTTCGCCTTTAATAGAAGTGAAGAACTCTGGCATCTTACTCTTCTAAAACTTCACGTGAAGTTTTAGAGAAAAGCCTTTTAAAAGGGGGCCCTTGTGTTCGGCAGCCAAGCTACCGAGTGTGAAGATTCAGAAGCTTTCTTTTGAAACTTCACGTGAAGTTTTAGAAGAAAGCTTCTGAAAAGTGTGGATGAGAAGGTTGGGACCCTCCCCCGTCATTCAGCAGCCCAGCTGCCAAACCAAGGTCCGCCAGCAGTAAAACTGCCGGATGGACTCCTAATTCGTATTTTCCTCCACCCGAAACCCAAATCAGTAAAATTGGTTTTTTTTTCACCCCTATTTCATAAAAAGCCTGCGTACCTGGAGCGTCACAGGGTTCTTACACAATTCACCTCCTAATCTCTGTAGGTGAAGTTTTTCTTTTTCTAAATTATAGGTAACAATTGAATAATAGGCGAGATGGGGTAAATAAACAATCAAACAATGGAGGATCCAGTTGAGTTGCATTACCAATCTACTCTAACTTTTTTGAAAATATATATATGTATCATTAGTCACATAATCTCTCTTCCCCATCAATTGATTTAGTACTACTTTGAATATCTTTTTGTCTAACCTAGCAAACTTTAGATTATGTGCCAGAGAATGACTGTTCTCAGTATCCTATCATGAGAATTCCAAGTCCTCTCATGCACTTCTTTCCTACTTGAAGTAATTAAGTTCTAGATAATCAAGAAAAGCAATTTCTTTTTCGTATAGTTATAGTCAATTTTTCCTTTCCAAAACACACTTTCATCATCTCTGGAGTTAAGAACTCATTAAACTTAGGAGATTCAGTCCCATATTCATCGAACTTTTCCTAAATGTCCCCAGTCAAGGCCAAGAAATGTCTGTCATTCTTTTCGTGATTTCTTTTTCTCCTTTCAACTTCCCTTATCATGGTCATTTTTGCTAATTGTAAAAAGAATGATACGTGTTGGATGTTGTCCTGTTGTCCGAATCTCACGGAACGCATGACGTATTGGGGACGCAAGTTGTCCCTTTCTTGCCTTTCTTTTCGCTGATGTCTTTGTCTTGATGTATTTTCTATGAGAAGATCAATTGAAGAAAGAATCAAAACAGTAAACCCTAGTTGCCAACTTTGACAATGTTAAGTACACCAACCTTTTTTTTTTGTTGGTCGAAGTCCACTAACTTTTGTCGCCTTGAAACTTTAGCATTATATTAGTTGGTGCGCACTTAATGCATTGAACCGATTTGGCTTCTTGCTCTTTAAACTCTCTCTCCCTCTCTCTTTATCTCCCAACATTGGATAGCGCCGCTGATTGATACCTATAGTACGATCTCCAGTCTTAATATGATTGTTCCATACGATTTAAAATGCCTTTATCTGCAGATCGTCTTTTCTATTACGCAAGCTTTTCATGGTTATAGCACACTTGGGCGATTCAGAGAGAGAGAGAGAGTCGTGGGGTTTTTTGTCGCACACGTGTACCATCTACCTGGACATGTCGTCATTTGATGTTCTCAAGAGTTCATGTTAGTTTCGTGCAACTTCTAACTTCTAACATGAGAGGAAAAATAGATGAGCCCAAAAAATTGAGGTTATAACCAGATTAGGGTGCAGAATTTAACGAGCGACCTACGTGGAATTAAGGTCTTCTTTTATGAAGAGAGAAGGAGGCGGCTACTTCAAAACCAGGTAGGAAAGACAAGAGCCTTGTCCATCTGAATTTATCTTCGAGTATCAAGTATCATGAGTTTATGAGAAGATAAAAAAAAGTATAAATCAAGTATTATTATTATTATTTTTTTGTGAAATGCAAGAGATATCTCTTGAAGAAAATTTTAATGTCAACAACTATGTGATAATTGATTTGAATGTGTAGAATAACTAAAATGCGAAAATTCCGGGGGACTTAAGGGAATTTTTCACTTCTACATCTATTCGTCGCATTAATAACAAAGAATGAGACTTAAAAAATGGAGGCCTATCTCCCTTTTTTTTTTTTCGGTCTAATGGCCTATCTCCTTTGAATAATGAAGAGATGAGATGAGAAGAGAAAATGAATAATTAATAAATTTGAGGCGCTGGAGGATCAACTTGACAGGGTGTCATTTGTCTCAGAAAGAAACAAAATCAATCCGCAACCAGGAATTCGCTGGATTTTCGAGACTCAAAATGTTAACATGTACATCACTGCAGATACAATCCAAAATGCTGAATTTGTCGCTCACTGAGAGAGATACCCATCGATCTTCAGGACCTTAGTACAATAAAAATAAAAATAAAAATAAAAACTAACCTATCAATTTTAGGACGCGATGATTTGAATTTGTCTAGGGAACATGGAGAAAACCAAAAAAAGGCGACGAATCAAAATGAAGATGCTAGAATCTGACCTCGGGGTTTGGGGCTGTAGACGTTTTTTCATCCCGTGAAGTGGAGGGAACACAGAATTCATGACTAAATGACAACGATTCTCTTGCCATCTGATTTCTTGGTTTCTCGTATTTTGGCTCCTTACGCATGAACGTCCGTTTTCATGTCATACGGTCGCATGGGAGGACCTAGGACCACGCTAATGGGACGCCCACTAGAGTCTCTTCCTCATCAATTTACGTACTCTTTAAATTTTTAGCAATACTCATCCAGTTACCCTTCATTGTTCACTTTGCATGTTTTACATTGGTTTTCCACGGGGAATAGCCATAAAAAAAAAACCTTAAGTATGCGCCTCATGACACATTTATCAAATCTTTTTTCAGG